>BGPR01005318.1:19798-94099 GCA_013235015.1 Araneus ventricosus
ACACACACAAAGTGACTTAATAAAATTCGTATCCAACAGTCAAGTCAAATGGGGCAACCGTATTACTCCATTCTTGGGTTATACCAGTTGCTGGAAAGGAATTTGTTTCCAGCATTCTTGGCAAATGTCTCCAACGCATTGTCCTTTTCACTGATCTGATTACTCTCATTTCTTATCTCCTGCTGCGAGATTACTCCCATTCATCGCTAAACGCGGAGTAATAAAAAAGGGCAGAATTGAGACTGCAACGAACCTAATTTCCTGGAATAGCGATAGCAGGGCCCGAAGGAAACTCGACAGACAAACAAAATAGCCGCTTTCTCACCTGTCCCTTTTCGTTCCAATTATTCCGCTATCGCTTCTGCAATTCATCACAACGTTCTGCTGCTCCCTTTTCTCAATTTAACGCCAGCCCATACTTGCGGAAGATTCACGTGACAAATTCAAGCTCTACTCGGGTAAAGACCGTATAGGAATATCCCACATACCGTCAGCGGATAGAAAGAAAGAAAAAGCTGGCAACGCTCGGAAGCAAACGATGAATGTTTCAGATTTGGAATCGAAAGATTTTTATCCGTCTTTCTACCACATAAATTTCTACTCTGATCCTCAGTGTCAACTTCTCCCCATGTCAAAAATATTTCTTCTTCAGTCTGAAGAATTTTATTGGGATTTCCCAGCCGATATGTCGAAAATGTCTAGCGGGCTTAATATTTTTGCCTTCTTTTATTTTCTTCCTCTTTTGAAAGGATTCGGTTTATGCTCTTTTTAAACAAACATGTTCGAGAAAAAAAATATTCGTGGGACAAAATGTTTGAAAAAAAGAATTGAATATTCTTGCATGAGGAAGATATGAAAGTAACGTGCGCTATTTTGTTCTTTTTAGAAGATAATTCAACTGAACTTTTTTTATTTATCGAAAGGAAGTTCTTTCACAACATTGTTCACTTTTTCCTATCCTTTTTTGCCTGTCTGTTAGGGTTAAATTGATTATATATACTTTTCTATAAAATATTCTATGAATTGCTAGTAAAATGTTACATCAATTAAGAGCCCTTTGTTAATATCACTTCTTCATGATATCATCTAAATATAACATTTTGCTGCAAACATCGTATTATAAAACTTATATTAAAGATGAATGTCATTGAAAAAATGGATGCGGTTTTAAGCTTTTTTTGTTCGAGAAAAAAGTATTCAAGGAACAAAATTGCTGCGAAAAAATTAATATTCTTGTCTGCAAAGTTATGAATGTAACGCTATGACGTTCTTTTCAGAAGATAATTCATCTGCATTTTTTATTTATTTATTCATTGAAAGAAAATTGTTTGCGTTATTTTTCATATTTTATCCTTTTTTCTATCTCACGCTAGCGGCATATACTGAAAGGTGTGCGAATATTGCAAACTATTAAAATTAAGGTGACCAACTTTTTTACAATGAAAAGAAGGACAAAAATAAATTGAAGAAAAAATATGGATAAAAGCAACATTATATTCATTGCAACAATAACACAGAATACACTATATATGTTAAATGCATAATAAAAACGTTTGTAACATTTTATATTGTAGTTATGCTTACATGCCTGTTAATAACTATTTAAATGAGTACTAATTGGATCCACATCGATGGAATACAGAGATTGCAGTCTTCAAATATCTAAAAGGAGGACATGTAGAAGGACAGAACTTACAAAAGGAGGACTGTCCTCCCTTTAGGAGGATGATTGGTCATCTTAAATAGCATTACAAACTTTTTGGTAAGGTGGGTAGATATGAATTTTCAGAAATTCATAATTAAAGAAAAGGTTCCTGAGTCACTAACCAATACTTGCATTATAGTCTATAGGAAAATGAATAAAATAAAAGCAGTTGACATCTAATCTAGATTAATAATACAATACAACCCCGACTAAACGAACCAAAGAAGAGAGCGAAGCCGTTTCGGATAATGATTTTTTCGGTTACGCCACGAACATGAGTTACTATCTTGTATCTAATTACACTATGTAATTCTGAAATTTTGTAAGTATAAAACGAATTCAAAACTCTCTTTGTAGGCTGCGCTTATGTTCTTTATTAAAGGTAACCTTCCGTCTGGAGCAATATTCGCACCGGCGAGTTCTGACGCAATGCACCTGACAGACATAGGTAAACAATATTGTAATTAATATTGTTAATACCCTATCAGCGCAAGATATTGTCCGATATCCTCACGATGTTATTCGATATTCTGAATACCGCACAATATCGTGAGGATATCGTAGCAATATTGTACAGTATCTTGTGCTAATAGGGTAGCCATTAATTTTAATTTTAGCATTCTAGAATTAAACACTGACCTTCTCGGAGAAACTTTAAAAAATGGAGATATTTTTGCAAAAAAGTCTCGCCTTCGCTATTATTTCCGTTTTTTAATTTGCAATTTCAGAGGAATTTCGGATAACCCGGGTTTCGGTTAACTGGGTTTTTCTGTATTATAATTTTTTCGGTTAATAATGGACGATAACAATTTGCTTTTACTTAAGAGACACAACTTATCAAAAGACACTTGAATTACCTTAAATCTTACTTCGAAACCAAAAGAAAAAAATAAGAATAGATATAATTAATTTAGTTATATAATTAGTTTTGTTATACACTACTCCTCTATATTTGCGTCTGGTACTTTAAAATGTCTAAGTGTATTAGAGGAATGAAAGCTTATGGATAATTCAGACACCTTCTGTAGCTAAAAAGATTCTAGGCGACTGGGAAGTAAACCCTCCATTGTAATTAATCTAAACAATTTAAGAGTATAATCTCTCCAATACAATTTAATATCTTTGTTTCTGATCTCCTGGGATATTGTGATAAGAGATCTATCGATTTTTAAGTATAGAATGTCCACGTAAAAGAACTTCTTGGATTGTAGATTACAAAAGTGGTTACTAGAGAGATTACAATAAAAATTATAGAAAAGACTTAATAGCATGTAGGGATTTTTAGTTAAAGATCTATAAATAAAAATTTTATGTTAAATTAGTTATAATATCAAAATTCCTTTGAATCATACTCATTTTCCTTAAATAACTATATTAAAAATGTTAAAAATTACTTTTATGTATAAGACGCTTATTTGAAAAACAAAAGTTTATTTCTTATTAATATAGGATCGAAAATTTTAAAATATAATTTCTTGAATGAAGCCCGACTTTTAGAATGATGTAAACGATCCTGCCCGTCCTGACATTCATTCCAATGTACTCGCCAGTTTTTAGCATGGCTTTCCTCAGGTGATTTTTGATTAATTCTTTGGAAATTTTATGCTGGTGTAGCTCTGCCCACTCTGAATTGCTGCTTTCACTAACTGGTTGGCTTTCTCGTTTCCTAAATTTCCAACATGTGCTTGACCCATGGGACGTTTATTTTTAGCTTATCTAGCAGAAATTGAAATTTTTTCTCGCTACTGGGTTTGTGGATTTGGGGTTAGATGCGGCCATGATACTGACTTTGCTCTTCACATGGACTGTTAATATTTTGTTGTTATCTTAGCGGTAGTCATATACTTCCTATTTTAAAACTGCTTTAAATGAAGTAAAAAATATGTGTTGTTTTTAGTCAATAAATGTACTACTGAAAAAATTATAAAATCTAAATTTTTATACAGTCTCCTCCGGTCCTGTTATTCATATTTAGTAAAAGAATCTTGACACATTATCATTTTTTAAAATTCCTGTTCTGCGGCGAAACATAATCGAGTTATGAAGCTTTTAATTTCATTATTTTAGGCTAATTAATTTAGCTTGAGGAAGCTGAGTCCGTTAATTGGCGAATCTTCCTCGACGCAGCCGTTGAAATAGTCTAAAATAATGAAATTCAAAGCTTCATCAATCAGTCAGTAGCAGAAGAGTGGAACATTTTTTTGCTTCAAATATTAATGTGACAAGATTATTTTACTAAATGTGACTAACAGGACAGGGACCTGTATAAAAATTTAGATTTGTAATTTTTTCAGTAATACATTTACTGACTCATACAACATAACAAATAATTCTTTACTTCATTTAAAGCCGTTTTTCTACTGGAGGATATGTGTGTATCTCTAAAGGCTTAAAGATTAGCTATTGGGCCATGAATAGAATTGTGAATAGGGAAAGCGCGTTACCTTAAAATTAATGAAAGCCTAAAAATGAATATTATCAGCTGTTATTTTCTATCGACGTATAATTTCCACGTGTATGGGGCCGTTCAAATATTACGTACGCACCCAAGGGGGGGAGGGGGTTTGCGATTTGCTTATTTTTGCTGACAAGGGGGGAGGAGGAGTATGAGTGATGCTTACGTAAGACATTCAAATCACTTTATTTCCGAAAATCTCTTGTAACTTGCACAAATAATTTAATTTAAAAAAATTAAATTTGAAAAAAAAGTTAAATTTGGCAAAAGAAAATTAAACTTGATTTTTGTAAGCTTAAACTTGAAATTGTAAGTAAATTAAACTTACATTTTTTTGCCATTTTAAGCCGAGTTAGAGTTTTTTATTTGAATTAAGTCCTAAAATTTTTTTAAATTAGATTACTACTGTTATATGTTTTGTAAAAAAAAAGAACGGGGGGGAGGGTTGCAGTATGCTTACGTAATTATAAGAGGGGGGTTTGTGATGTGCTTATTTTTGCTGACAAGGGGGGAGGGGAGTCAAAAAATACCAAAAACATGCTTACGTAATATTTGAACGGCCCCTATTTAGATAAGCGGACGTACTTTCAATTAACTCAACTTTTCTCTGTATTTGTAGTTCGAGTTTTTCGATTCTTTTCCATTCATTATGCAGTTTTTAATATTCTTATTTTTTCTAAATAACAAAAATAAATTACAACTATTTAAACAAAAATCATAGTCAAAGTCATTGAAAACTCAGAAAACTGAATCCAAGCAATAGCAAAAGAAAACAGAAAATTCAATTGTGTAACGATTCTTTCAATTATTTTTGGGGAAATTTTTATTACAAGTGTTCCTAAAAATCGCCCTCGTCCGTTTTTCTGCCAAACAACCATCTACTGTGGTAATGATAGCTATAACTCTTTTACTTCAAAACAGTTCCATCTATAGTTAGATTAAGCTGCTAGGAAGTTATCTGGGAAATTGTAAAGAAGTGTCATATCCTAAAATCTCAATTTTTAAATGACTTCAATGCGGACATAGATTTGAAGAGTGTAGGAGGTATTGCACAAATAGATAAAATAAAAGAAAATAAACTCCAGAAGAATAAAATATATAATTATTAAAGAAATTTTAAAAACATCAAGCGATAAAGATGCATAAATAATGTAATTTTGGTATTTTTCAGTTAATTCTGATTCAACCACACATTATCAAGCCGAATATTACACAAGTCATATTCGGCTGAACCTATAGTCTGTATGGTAAAAGAAAGAAAAGAGAATTCTTCAGAAGCTATTTTTTGTAAAGTTTAAATCTAATTTATTTTCTTTTTTAATATGAATAATAATAAATAATAAGTAAAAAACGAAATCGGGGTCATTCAACTCAAATTAGGGACCTTAGGATTAATACTAGAAATTTGGGACTACTCCGGCTATAATACGGAATTTCTCGTCACTTTAAATGCTTCTGGTTACTTTAAATAAATTTTTCGAAAAATCGAGTAAAAGAATTAGCCGTTTCTTTCCAAATAGCACAAGGTTAACTATAATTTTGCTACGACGTCTTTAATATATTGTGCTGCATTCAAAGCATCAAAAATCATCGGCCTTACATTATAGTTATGGTAAAAAGGTTTTCGTTTAATTTAAAATTAACTTTTTTATCTTTTTCGGAAATTAAAACTAGTTATTTCTTATATGGTTTATTTACTTCTTAGTAAAATTCGGGACATATCTAGAGGCCGCAATGGCCTGGTAGTAAGATCTCGGCTTCGGGGCCTGAGGATTCCTGGTTCGAAACCCGATTCCACTGAACATCCGTAGTGTATGGGGCCTATTGCCCTTTAGATCATACTTGGGGGGAACATCCTCCCGTTTGTGTGGTGCGTATGTTTGGAGAGGGATACCAGCTCAGGTGTCGTCATCGTCATCTGACCGTGGTTCAGAATTACATGGTCCGTCTCAAAATAGCCCTCGTGTTGCTTCAAAATGGGACTTGAATATAACTAAACTAAACTCGGGACATATCTAGGACAATTTTCCAAACCGGAACAATCAATCTAATTTCGGGATTGTCCCAGCTAATCCAGGACGTGAAATACATTACTATAGTGATTTTAAAATACAACTAATTTCGATGCAAATTATCCTTAGTGACTAAAAAAAATAAGATAATTCGCTAATAATTAAGGAGAATTATACACTCAAAGCAAAATCTTCCCTACACATCAATCATGCCGATGGATAAATAAACGTAAAAATGAAAAGAATGGATAAAAAAAGTTAGATGGATATAAACAATGAGCTTATGCATAATCTAAGCTACTTTAGACAAACATAACATTTAAGCGGCGGGAAAGCTGAACCTTTAATTTTTAAGTAAATTTAAATCTACAGCTCCTCGTTTAGACAAATGGGAACCACGCTTTGTACATTTTAATATTCGGCCATTTTTACAAGGAAAATTTTTCTATTTTACAGCCTGCTGCATCATTATTTGATAATTTTTTATTCTGGCACGTGGAGTGGATATGCGTAATCATCAATCATGTCGCCTGCCATTAAGAAGACCCGCAAATTCTCATAATATTCCGCGGCTCTTCTTCCACTTCATCATTTTCAAGCGATATCTTATCAGATAGGTTTAAGTATTTGCGAGAAGCTGGTGGTGTTTAAGTGATCATGTAGAATGATAAAGTGCTTTTCAGAATGCTAAACTACTTCTTGATCATATATTAGGAAATATAGAATCAAAAATAGAAAACATTAGTCTATACATTGTATAGATCCTCGTTGCATCAAAATGAATCTTTCATTAGAGGGAAATTTTTCGTGAAAGAGCTAGCTCATCTATTTGTTATTAGTAAATAATTTATTTTTTCCATGTTATAAAACAAATACAGCAATTTAGATGTGGTCGATCTTTTTAACAACGAAAGTAAAATCTAATTTATTTTAAATAACATGTGGCAAGTAATATTATTCACTATAATAAGTAAGTAGTAAATAGTACCACCATTGTTTCTGCCTATTACAAAGAATTGCCAAAAAAATGTCATGCGGTTTGTTTAAATTAGATAGAGAAAAAACTCATCTTACCCTAAAATTTATTACAGAGTTTAATTATTTTATGGAGTTTGAACGGACCTCTAATTGCTGACCAGAGTTAAACAGGTCCATACTGCATAATAGTATTAATGTTTAAAACGTGAACAAGTTGGGTATTAAGAGTTCTGTTGAATTTTTTTTAACTATTGAAGTAAATATATTTTAGGTACAAGTAAAATTGTTGGTGAAATGTGTGATGCTAGACAGAAAATAGAAGCAACGAAAGGTATGATAGAGAAATTCTCACAAAAATATGAAATGAGGGAATCAAGTATTAATGCTACCACTAATAGCACAAGATGCTCTACAATATTGTTATTATACCTTCACCATATTGTACGGCATTTAGAGCTTAAACACAATCAACTAGAGAAAGTAGAATAAATTTAAAAATTAATTTTTAAATATACATTTAATTTAAACTTTAAACAGAAACAACAAAATAACAAAATTTACTCAATAAAATTTAGACATTAAAATTTATACAATGTGTAAAGTTGCGCGCAATTGCAGCTGCATACAAAAAGCAATGGAAATAAAAATCAATTAAAGAAAGCAAAAAACTAAGATAAATACTCTGAGAGAATCGAATTAGACAAACAAGGAATCCATTCTAGTCCATTTTATCATGGGCTAAGGACGTTATTCGAAATGGATTCAAAATATTTGGGAAATTTTTCTGTGAGAAGCTTGCATTACACCAAATATAGCTTCTCTTAGCCCGAAATTTTCCAATAAAAGACAAAGGAGATCAGTACCATCTAAAAATTATTTTTTAAAAGGAAAAGGAAAACCAAACACAAACATAAAAACACTAATAAGATTGATTCAAAATATTATCAGTCTTCGGGCAGAAAAAGCAGCCTTCATAAAAATAAACTTACCCTACGCTTATAAGAGAGAAGAAAATGTCCTCATGTTATCACAAACCCACGTATGGCATTCAGAATTTCAGGAAACGTCATGGAGATACCGAATAATATCTTGCGTTAATAGGGATCTAACGATAATAAATAGAAGTAACTTCTACAAAATCAACGTAATTATTAACATCTTTTAAGTTCTGAAATCTTCACATCGCTATCAGCAGTAGATAAAAAAACATTCCGATGATGTTCACTTTGAATACTTTTTTTGAAAGAAATGTTTAGAAAAGAAAAAGCAAAAAAGGTATTGATTTGTTAGTTAGGAAAATATCTTTCACTCATTCCTCATTTCTGTGGGAACATTTTGGATTGTGGTACAACATAAACATTGCACGGTCATATTCCAAAACATGTCTTAGATCATCCAAGATAGAAATGATATTGCAAATTTAAAAACAATATTTGTCTTGTAAATTCAAATGAAATTGTTCAGTCACTGAATGAAAAGCATCTCATTGGTTTATTTCATGACGTAGCCGAAGTTACGGCACTAGTCGAAGTTGATTGGTTCTTACAATCTATATATATTGTTCATTTGTGTTTTTAGATATAGCAGTCGAATGGATGGCTGTCAGTGAGTGCGTAAGCTGTAAGACAGACGCATGTCTTTTTTTAAGTAAACTGGATTAAAGCTATTTTGTATTTTAAACTGCCTGGTATCTGCTTTACTCTGCAATTTACACTCACGACATGCCAACAATTTGTTCATGAGCTTCTTAGATGCTAATCGTTATTTTTGTTATCCTTTTATAGGTATACCGTGGAGGTCAGCTGGCACCAATGCAGTGGACATCTGGCTCCCAAGCAAATTTTACCTTGGAAGAGTCTACGCCATGGCTTCCTATCCACCCAAACTACATCACAAGGAACGTTGAGTGCAAAGAAGAGCAACTACAACTCTTCAGGAAACTTGCAGAATTGAAGAAAAGCGAAGAAGCCTTGTTGACAAGCTACGGTTCAACCGAAACATCCCTAATGCATACCCTTGCTGTACGTTTCAGTACGCCTTTTGAAAGTGAAGGCGTTGATTATGAATGGTACCAGAATCCCTGTGGATTAGTTGGCGCAAGGACTGTTCTGGGAGATGTTTTCCTGTTGGCAAATTTTGGAACTGAATCCTTAGGATTCAATGATGATACCTTTTGCCAAAGTGGAGGCAGTATAACATCATTCATAGCCACCGAATACATGACAAAGCAAATAGAGATTGTCCTTACCACAAATAATTTGCAGAGAAATCGCGAAGTTTTGCGAGATCTTCTTCTGGAACCAGGAGAAGCCATAATTGGTCGATTCATAACATGAAGTGTGTCTTACTTTGTGTTGTTTTGAAGTAAACACATTTGATAAGGAATTGAACAAGGTAATTTTAAGCATTTAAAGAATGAAAGTGTTTTAGCTTCGTGGTTTTAAGAACGAGTGAACGTATTCTCATTTTTAAACTGTTTAGAAAACCATTGTTTGTCTTTAACGAAAACATAAACACCGTCATGGAAGATCAAAGGCAAATAACTGTTTCTCCTGTTGATATTGTCCGATATTAACTACAGAGTTTGGTAAAGAAACACAAGTCCCAGTCGGAAATTTTACCAAAACTTTTCAAGGACAAAATGCTGTACATATTTCGATTATTGCGCAAGTGGAAAGCGAGAAGCATGAACCTTAAATCCTTTCTTTTATATAAAATTCTGTTATTTTTCTCTCTTCTTGTGTGGCACAACTAAAAAGTTTTGCATTCTAATTAATTTCTAGAACATTTTCTTTTGCTTATCAAATAAATATATTTGTTCAGATTATTTTAAAAAATCAAATGACTTTTTGAACAAATGAGATTCAATTTAAAGTGTTATGTGGAGTCCTGCACGAGACAAATCGAAACACCAACTCTTAAAATTTCAGTCTTGGATCGAGATTATTAGATGCAATGTTTTAGTTTACATAAAATACTAGTAAACTGCTATTTTTTAAACTACTCGAAGAGGCTTAGAAATGTTTTCTTAATGGCAGAGACTGTTTGAGAAATTTTATGCTGTCAGTTTATAAAACTATATACATAATTTATAGAACTTAAAATGCTTTAGGTTTCAACACCGGCGTAGGGAGTTGAATTTTTTTGACCAAACACAAACCTTTTAAAGACAAAAAAATAAAGAATATTCGAATTCCCAAATTTTAATCACCAAAAATCTGCATTAAAATTCAAGTCGAGTGGAAATACATTTTTAAAAATTAAAAAGAAGCGAAAAATGAAACATTAATGAATTATAAATATAAAGAAGTGAAAAAATGAAGCATTAATGAATTATAAATATAAAGAAACGAAAAAATGAAGCATTAATGAATTATAAATATAAAGAAGCGAAAAAATGAAGCATTAATGATTTATAAATAAAAGGACATATTAGAAATAGTTACTTTAACGAAATCTTTCCGGTCAAGATTATTCTCTAAATTATTTTCCTGGTAAATTTTGAAAAACTAGAAGAAGAAAGTGTTGAGGATTTTTTGTGATCTCTGAAATTTTTCCACGCGACTCCACAAGTGGTCGTAATACACAGTCTAAAAAACTTTAATAGAAATCCTACTATCTTCAAATTTAAATTTATGAGAGAAAATTCTTGGAGTTTTTTTCAGACAGGATTTTTTTGCTTTGTTTTATCATTAGAAGTATTTATATTTTACCAAGGCTTTAAAATATTATTTCTATGAATATTTTAATATGATAAAAAATTGCGTATGTATTAATTAGTTAAGGATCATCTATGTGTAGGCCCTATTCCATTACAAAATAATACATTTTTATATATTTCTAATGGAATTATTTTTGTTTCTTACTTAGCTAGCGCTTTTTAAATAATTCTAATTATATTCTAACGAACACAGTTATTTAATAAAAAAAATATTTAGGGTATTCGCACATTTTTAGACGATTTTAATGGTATTTACAGAACTCTTTAACATAATATTTTTCTGTTTTAGATGTTCAATTTGAAAACCCATATTCTTAACAATCTTTCTACATCGTGACTTCCATGACGTCTTTCTACACCGTAATTCCCATAACAATAATGATTTTTGTGGTATTGGAAAAGGTATTTTGTTCCATTCCTGTTTCTACAGCTCTCTAAAGCTCACAAAGGTTTGTAGGTCGACTTCGGATAATGCGCTTTTTGAAAATTCAAAATCGCAAAAACTCATGGGTGATACAGAACTATTTAAAGGGAATATTAGTGAAGTTAGTTAATAAGTTACTTTTAACGAATTTTACTTTTAACGAGGTTACTGAATACCCATTTCTTCTTCTATTTTTTTTCAGGACATTAACAGTGGGTTGTAATGTGCGACTGCTTGCTTTGTTTTGGTGCAGTTCTACTGATTAATTACATTGTGGGTAAAGACATGTTATTTTATATTTGAAGATTGCCGATAAAATATGCTCCTGATAGTATGTGGAGTTGATCTCAACATTTTTATCCACTCTCTTTACTTTTATTGTGCCATTATATGAAAAACCAGCAGCAATCATAATTCCCTTAGAAAAACTTTCTTTAGATTCTTTGAAACGTGTTTTAAGATTTTGTTGCTGATAATAAATTGAATTCTTTTCTTACAAGCATTTATATAGACTCAAGCTTCATCTATTGTTACAACATTTTTTCCATTTTTTTCATGATAAATGCTTTTCATAAAGACTTCTGCAGCATCTTCTGCGTTCAGCAATATGACGTGAAGAAAGACGATTAGGATTTGTTTGGCCTTTTTGAGATTTAAATCAGTGTTAATAATTTCGTTTACAGTTGATAAAGAGCATATTAATTACTTTGCAACAAACTTTTGACTTGAAGGATTTTATTTTAACATTAAATATCTCACTTTTGCAATATTCGGAAAACTGAGTTTTTTCCTTTTATACGTATTTGGGACAATTTTTGCACTTGAAACCAAACTTGGAAGATTTTATCCTTTCTTATTAACATTATTGCCTATTGTGGCTTTAGATACCGAAAAACCTTGTTTTTACATCGTCTGTAAATAACTAAATAAGAGTAACTATCTTCAGAAAGAGCTAAAACCTAGCCTTCCATCCATCGCTTCTTTAAAATTACCAATTTGCGTGTAAACAAAGCTTTTAGGTATCAGACGATAACTTATAGCTTCGAAAATGTAATTGCTGAGAGAATAAATTTTTACAAGCAAACGAATTTTTCCTATTGCGGAACGAAATCGTCTAAAACATGTGCGAACACCCTCTGTATTTTGAAATATGTACGCTATTAAGCAGTGTTTTATTTACAACCTAAAATATATCATTTCATTTTAGCTTCATAAGAAGGATGTAAAAAACATTTTTTGCAATTTGAAATAATGAAGCAGAAGGAAAAAGTACTGTTGTTTCTGAGCCAAAAAAAAAACTGTTTTAGAAAAAGAAAGGGAAGAATATAAAACAAAAAGAGAAGAACTGAAAGAATATAAAACACAAATATCAACTAAATAATTGTATTGAAATTAATCTAGTATTGAAATATTAAATGTTTTTATACACAAGTATAAAAATGACAGCACAGAATATATTTACATAATTTTTAATCTCTTCTATAAAAATATTCTTACTTTAATGTTAAATTTAAGCATTATCTCATAGTCAAAGTATATTTGAAGTCAATTGACATCAGTTGCAAAAATATTGCTTGTTGTTTTCAATAATTCTTGAAAATGAAGTTCATGTTACATATAATTTTTCTCTGTAATTTAGAAATATGTCATTTTATGTTTATATTTGTAAAAATGTATTTGACACATTTCATTACACAATAAAACTTTGTATTAATATATATGTTTCTCTTTATAACCTAGTTTCTCATGTGCTTTAATTGACTGGTATATGATTTTAAAGCAAACAGGAAACAAAACATATAACTTACTTTTGTTATATTCCTCGAGCCCTTTCTTTCTTTCTGCATAAAATTAGACATTATATATTGGCATTTTATTTTCTTTGGAAATAAAGTTGAAGATCAGCTGAAGATGAATTTGTTTCAGCTCTTAAAACTCTAATAGAACAATTGGACAAGTTGTTAGATTTTGGAGACTTTTTCGAATAACAACTTGGGACGTCGCAATTTGCCCCGCGGTAGTCTGGTTTCAGAGAGGAAATGGAATGAGGTACAGATCCGCTAATCCGGATCCAGACATCCGGTTAATCCAGATGGGATTTGTTTCATAAAATTAGCATATGCTAATTTTAGTGACAGGTCAGTATGGAAATAATAATGCCAGCATCCTGTTACTACTCTGTGTTAAATAAGTTGTGTGTATTTATGACAAAAAAACATCTATTTTTATATTTTGGATATATTTATATAGTTTATAGGTTATATTTTTAATAGTTTGGACTGGGTTTGTTTAATAAAAGCAGGATGCACTAATTTTAGTGAGAGATCAGTAGGAAAATAATAATGCGCGCATCCTGTTACTACCCTGTGTTAATAAAGTTGTATCCATTTATGAAAAAAAACCCATCAATTTTTATAGTTTTACCTATCCAAAACTTCTATTACGTCCATTTTAAGGCAAATTCCATTTAATCCGGAATTTTGGTGATCCGGAAAGGGTCCGGTCCCATCTCGTCCGGATTACCGGGACTCTACTGTACTTCGAAAACGGAGTGTTCCTGGTTCGAAACCCGATTCCACTAAAGACCTCTGGTGTATTTAGGCTTTGTGCACGTTAAATCTGACGTTCTGGAGTCAAACGTCGTCCCGTTGGTGTGTTACGGAAATTTGGAAAGGAATACAGGCTCAAGAGCCGTCCTCTTCATCTTACTATGCTCAAAATTACGAGGTCCGTCCCAAAATGTCCCTCGTGTTGCTTCCAAAAGGGACCTTAATATGACTTAACTAAATTAAACTAAACTTAAGGTATCCGAACACGTTCGGAGCACTTTTTTCTTAAATTGGGAAATAGAAACACCAAAATATGTTTTTTAGATTCGAATTTAATAAAGATTAATATTAGCGCATGATTTTTGAGTATAAATTATTACAAATTTACAAAATTCTTGAATTTCTGTTGCTTTTTAGAGGAAATTCCCCAAAACTTCAAACATGCTACAGGTCAAACTTTTGTAATAATTCAAATAAAACTAATACTAAAATAAACTACGTACTATGGAGTAGTGCTTGTACTAGAATCTTAACATTATTTGTATAAATAAAAATTTTAGAGCAAATCGAACAATCATTATAAGATTTTCAGCAAATTTTCTATGTCATTTTTCAAATAAAAGACCATAATTTAAAAAATATCGTTACAATATACATTATTCTAGTACATTCACTAGAGAAACATTTGAAGAAAGTGTTCACAAAATTTCAGAACAATCGAATGATAATATCTTGAGTTATCATGTTTGAAGCTTGAAAAATATGCATAAAATCTAATTTTGAGAAAAATCAAATTTTAGTTTTTCCACGCGCTCAAATTAAGTATCTAAACTTTAAAAAAATTTCCTAAAAATATACTGATATCATATTAGCTTGCAAAAAAGCAGTTTAAAACTTTCGGCTAATTAAACGCCCACTTCCGGTTTTCGGTTTGTTATAAAACAATTAATATCTCATCTTCTAATTAACGTACCGACAAAAGTAAATATGTTTTAGAAAGGTAAATGAATGAACTATCGAAAACATCAAAAATTAAAAAATTGGAATTTTGGTCGAAAATCGACTTTCGAACGTGTTCGGATACCTTAAGCTAAAATTTTTTCCTTCTACTTATTAAGATATGTTGTATAATTTTAATGATCAGACAAGTACAATTTTTGTGAAATCGGGTGATTTCAAAATGGATTTGATACCAGAACTAAAACACTTTTCAATATTTCCTTTGTACATTTGATTATTTTTATGAAATACATATATGTTATTATGAAATAAAAATAGGTAGTAATATAATAAGCAAAACATATATGGAAACGTTTATTATTATTACTTTTTATTTCAATGGATATTTTCTTATTTTCAAATATTCTAATCTGCTAAGCTAATCTAATACAGTGACTATTTATTTTATTATCAAATAGCCACCTTCGTCTCCTGGGAATACGATTTCAGTTCAATCTTGCATCATTTTATATTCATGGTTCTCCCAACAATGTAATTTTAAACTTTAGATTGTGGTAGATATTTAACCCATGTTCTATTAGTGATTTTGGACCTCTTCTGTTCATTGTCAACATAAATGTTTGTGCCTAATGGAGTCAAATAACTAACCATGTCATGTAACCTCTAATTCCATGTTGTCGGCACTATCTTCACTTTCGTATTTCTCTTGTAAAATATGCATTTGATTTCAACATTAAACTGACTCGGCACATTTTATGGCCAGCGGCATGTTAGCTGGATAAAAACATGCTGAGAGAAGAATGAAAACATAGCAAAATAGCCATTCAGCTTAATGGATATATTTCTTAATGTAAGCAAAGCAATATTTCGGAGAGCTTGATTTACAGATTTCACGAAACTCTTGATGAAATAAAATATGAAAGCAAAATGTATTAGGATCCTCAGATTACAGCAATGAAAGAGAAATAGGCATTTACATATTGTGCGTCAACTTAATTCATATCATTCAGAAGGTAACTGTTTGCGCTTTCAGATAGTTTGAAAATGATTTTCGTGATGTGATATTTTCGAAAGTTATTAAGGAAAAACGCAAACATTTCGTTGAATTTTTCATAATTAAAATTCTAATTAAACTTTCAAAAAGGGGATCCGAGGTGCACATTCCAAAGTATGTATGTGCCAAATTTCGTAGCTCTAAGTATCGCGGTCTTCCCTGTAGAAAACCAAAACAATCATACACACACACACACGCATTCTCCTTTATTATTAGTAGAGATTATTCTACTCTTTTAAGAAAACTTACTTATAAAGAAGACACATTTAAAAACGTTACAAAAGTATATTTATTACCCAATACTTTCATAACTAGAATCTACTTTTTAATCGTTATTTTTATACATTTATGTAAATGTACTGAAGAATCATTTCATATTATTGGTCTTCTCATAAAAGATACCAGAAGCTAGTCAAGAACAGAATGAATTCCAAAAGTAAACATGCGCTTTCAGATAGTTTTAAAATGCTTTTTGTGATGTAATATTTTCGAAAGTTACTCAGGAAAAACGCAAAAATTTCGTTTAATTTTTAATAATTAAAATTCTAATTAAACTTTCAAAAAAGGGGATCTGAGGAGCACATTCCAAAGTATGTTTGTGCCAAAGTCCCGCGGTCTTCCCTGTAAAAGACCAAAACAGTCATACACACACATTCTCCTTTATTATTAGTAGAGATTATTCTACTCTTTTAAGAAAACTTACTTATAAAGAGGACACATTTAAAAACGTTACAAAAGTATATTTATTACCCAATACTTTCATAACTAGAATCTACTTTTTAATCGTTATTTTTATACATTTATGTAAATGTACTGAAGAATCATTTCATATTATTGGTCTTCTCATGAAAGATGCCAAAAGCTAGTCTAGAACAGAACGAATTCCAAAAGTAAACATAACTTTTGAATACATGAAAAAAAACTGAAAAGATGAAAAGACTACCTTTTTCATTAATGAAATTCAAATATCCATCTTTTTACAAATATCTTGAAATGAATTTCGAAGAAGGTTGTGTTAACCTATAGTAATTTATGGCACACTCTGAAGAGATTCTTTTCATCAGTATTCGGTAGTAAAGGTGAAAAAAACATCGTAAAACCCGAACGAAAAAAGGAAAAGTAAATATTTAAAGCAGTTTAGAAAACTTTGAATAAAAATTTCTCATCTTTTCAAAAGAGATAAAAAGAAAAGAGATAGAAAAAGATATTCTAAAATTCATTTAGCCTGTTAAGTAAATCTGGAAATCAGGGCAGAAAATTTTAGCTTTTCCTGTTTCATGAATTCATACTGTTTTGCTTATCAAAAGAATTTTATTGCTAATAAATTTTGGCTCACGCGCAAAGTTTCTGGGACAGACTTTATTAAAAATTTCTTCAGTGGCATGTAAGATTAGATAGCGTAAAAAGGTATAATTTTGTTTACGGAAAAGCAAACATTTTGGATCAAAATTTATCCTGTTTCGCCATTTTGATTTGGTGGGTAATTTAAAGACTGGTTGTCTCAACCATGAGTTTAAAGAACAAAATATTATTTTATACATTGGTGAGTTTATTAAAAAAGAAAAAGCAGAAGATGAAAATTCTAAATTGGTTGCTTTGTTCTATGCTGTCTTTTTATGAGAATCATGTTTTATCAGTTGGTAAGGAATTAAAAAAATTCTTTTTTATTTAAGCTTTGATTGGTTGGTTGGTTGGTTGTTTCGTGTTTCTTGGCGCAAGAGCCAGTTTTGGCCATACTGCGCCACTCAAATGGTTAAAAGCAAGACAGTGTAATGAAAACTTTTCATAATCAAGAATACTTCAGATATAGGAGGAAAAAAAATGTTAAAAAGGTAAACTAGAAAGTAAATTTAGATAAAATAGTCGAACGATCAAATGGTGTAAGACATTAAATGCATGTTAAAAAGCGTATAGCTTTTAAGAAATTAAAAATATTTGGATGGTTTAAGCTTTGAAGAAATCTTTTCTGATTTCAAAAGTCAGACAAGCAATAAATCAAAATGAAAACAAAGTTTAATTCAAAATTCCAAGCTAGCGTATTCAATTTCATAAGAATCGAAACGTTATTTATACCATTTACCAACAATTAGTATGGAATATATATTTTCTATAAAACAACTAAAATTAACAAAAACATTTTAACCTTACATAAATATTTTTATTCGAAAAATATTTTAATATTTGTATCCAAATTTAGCTCTGAAATTTATTTTTAAATTGCTTATTATTTAGATGAAAGTCTACTGAATTGAATTAAATAGGATTAATCGTTTGTAGAAAAATCAATGAGAAAGCGTTTTAGATTTTCAAAATGCTGGGAAGCTAAGCACCGTATTTTTTAATTAGATTGATCGAGGCAAAGAGTATTTTTTGCCAACAGTTCGTGAAATCTTTGTCAAATTATAAAATATAAAATATTTCATGAAGTTAATCGAGTTTTCATATATAGCTACCCTATAATAGCATCGCATTTATGTTAGTATTAAAATTCATTAAATTTTAACTTCTTTGCGATTGACCAAAAAAGGAGGAGAATAAGTATAGCTTCTTCTAAAAAGAGAAAAATGATAATAAATATGAAAAGACCATAAATGAAAGGTATAGTTTCCCCTGGAGCCAGTCATAGGGGGTATATAGATTAGGGATATAGATGAGTATATAAAATATCAAATTATAATGATTGTTCTTAGAGATTTCAATCACATCAGATGTGAAATGGAAAATATTGCATCCAGTACTCTTGAAGATATCTTACCAAGAAGATTAGACTTTAAAGAAAGATTTAAAGTTACCATGAATGTTGTTAGAAATTTTTATCACTCCAGAGGTAAAATGAAAAATTCTGCATTCAGTATGATGCATTCTCATTCAATTTTGCGACCAAAGGCGTCCCTCCCAGTTTTTTTAGAACAAAGAAATTTTTTAAAACAATTTTTAAAAAACGATCCCAAAAATTAAGCAATTTTAGATTCACTTTAGATGAGTGAATTTATTTAAATTATTAAAAAAAATTTTAAGTCATAAAAATATAACTTTTTTCAAGCAGTTTTTTATTAGAACTCGAGTCATATGAACGATTATCGAACTATAATTTCATGTACCCAAGTGTAAAGTATCAAATTTATTGCGCAACGTATTCAAATTATGGTTCAATATACCATGCGCAAACTGTTTGTTGTATGAGTTTGTTATATATTTCAAGTGTCTACTTTTTAAACTAAAGCGCAATTACATATTTCACATTCCAAAAATGTACTTTTAAACTCAAGGAGGTCTATGAAATTCATCAAAATATCTAATTGAAAGTTTTGAGAATTGCAATGCATCCTTTTTTCATACCTTATATGCGAGGAAGTAAAAAAAAGTATAAGTATTTATTTTCTCTCCACAAAATATGTCCAAAAGATTTATGTGCAACGAAAGCATCCGGGATGGCACATTAGAAGCATATGCAGCCGACACCTAAAGGAAGGAATAGACTACGTGGAGGAGATATTATGGTGTGAGTGAATACCTTCCGCATTGTGGGATGGCATCTGGTTCTGACATGATGGTTCGATGTTCTAGAGAGGGTGGGGAAATTTTTCCGAGAGCTCCTTGAATAACGAGACAAAGGTTTAATGCAAGGGTTCCCATGAAAGGATGGAAATAAAAATCACATACTGTCAGTCACCATAATCTTGATGGTATTGTATAGATGTATCAGAATTCTTGATAATAAATGATAAAGTAATTTCAGTTATACGAGAAATATCATAAACTTGCGGTTATTTCATTTAAATTCGGTTTAGTATATTAACTTGCATTTTACATAAAACACGTAATTTTGTTAACAGTAGACCTCGCTTCAATATATATATATATATATATATGTAATAATCCCACTTAATTTTGTTTTAAATTCTAATATTATATATTTTAAAGTCTTAATGTATTACGAAATCACTTTTCTTAAATTCCAGTTGCGTTTTATTTCCCGCGCTGGAGGTATGTTAAATCTCTCGTTTGGCATATTTAGTACTGAAAGAATATTTTAATCACCTCCACGCGCCCACATTAATCGCGAAATCAGCGAATTATTGCCGCCATATTTTTCCCTAAAACACCTACGCAATTTACTAAAAATATCTATCATTCCCTTCACTTTGATCACGTGTCTATATGTTAAATCTCTACCTGAGAAAATGCAGGGATTTTCTGCTCTCTTTTTACTTGAAAACCTAAACTAAGATGCACGTATGTCCGCCATTCTCCAAAATATGACTTAAATATTTGGATAATAAAGAAAATTAGAATACAACTCTGCTTTTTACTGATTACAACCACGAAATCATTTTATGTATATATAATTTGTTCCTCTTCGAAGTCTTTAAAGGTTTAGCCTTTTTTCTGGAATCCGGATAATTTTGCGCAAGTCTCTGCTTTTATCAGTTTTAAAGAAAATGACAATTAAATGTTATTTACTATTACCGATATTTTGAAGGCTTTATTAATAGAGTTCTGTTTGTCTAGAATCCTTAAAAAAAGTTGAACATTACATGAAATGGAACCATTAAAACTTCCACCATCTTGAAACGGAATCTTTAAAACGGCCACCTTCCTTAAACGGAATCACAAAATTAAAACCTTACAAATAAGTAGTTTTTAACTATTTCAAGGAGCATTAATCTGAAGTCGAACAATGCACTTGGTCGTGACTGCGTAGCAAGCAAATTTACAGACAAATATATAAAACACCGAATGCTCGAGTTAAAACAGGACCTTGTTTCTCTCGGTCAAAAATAAATTACAATCATTTCCGATGGATAGATTTTGAAATTTCATATTCTCCTATCAAATGACTATATTATATTTCCATAATGAATTTTATTCTTACCTATCCGCCTTTGACGACCAACTTGTTCGACATAAATATTGGGTATAATTAATTTCAATTAAATCTCTTATTCATAGCTTGTTATTAGTAATTCCTTCAACAAAGTATTTTTAATTTAAATTGCCATAGGAATTCGAGACGTGTTGTTTTCGGGCCTTGCACCTGTTCTGTTTATTGAGTACATGCAGCTTTCTTATGCAATTTAATCATAAGACGACACAGTTGCATAAGAAACGTAACTGTATGCGTCATTTAGCGACTGATTGCATGCTGTCTTATGCGGTGCTAGGACTGCGCTTTCTTTTTTCTGATACAAAATGCGCAGTTGATTTCACGATAAAACTGCATCTGTGAATTTAAGGGGCATTATGTGAGCATGTCCCACAGCATATTCTCCTTCCTCTGGTGTGGTGCGAAAGTTTAGAGATGTGGTGCCAGCTCAGGTGTCGTCCTCGTCAACTGACCTAATGCCACCCTGCGCCACCGATACCTATGACTACTAGAGTCACCTCATCGGTTTTAAATAGGCACAAAGTGGATAAAGCACGAACACCAGAGCTGGCTACCCCACAACCAAATGCACGAATCACCTTATTGAAAAACAAAATTTACAAAACAATTTACAATTTCTAGAAATGTACAGAATTGAAAATGAGAAATATCAACAAAAAATGAATAATAAAATTAACTTAAACGCTATCAAAACAGTTTGAGCAGTTCTGTCTGTTCAAGATGTTTCACTGTATCAGTCATTCAAATCACACTAGAACAATTAGTTGTTGCCACTAGAACATATAGTTATTGCCACTATGAATCATGCTTGAACAATTAGTTGTTGCCTCTAGAACCATTATCTGTTGCCATTATGAATCACACTTGAACATTTAGTTGTTGCCACTAGAAACATTAGTTTTTGACACTATGAATCTGGTTTGAACAGGAATTCACATTGATGAATATGTTTAGTTATTAATTTAATCTTTTCCCTTGAAAGTTGATTATTGGTTACATTCTTAAACCATTGATCTTCAAGTTATATAGCAGGAGGCTTCATATGCCATGGCAGAGTAAATATGCATGATGTAACATAGTGCAATGGCGTACCAATTTTACCACAACTGCAAAATGGTGAGGGTGCCAACTATGAGTTCCGTTCCAAAATAGCTCTCCTGTTGCTTCAAAACTGGAAGTTAATATAACTAAACTAAACTAAACTAAAGAAACACCATATTAGTTGGATTGAAACATTATTATAAAATAATTGCATGTATAATCATTCAAAATACCGTATATATATCATAATATACTTAATATTTAGTGGCCTTTGCTGAGAGATTCCAGATAATTGAAAGAAATAAAATGAGAAAGTAAAAATTCAAATTGCCTAAAAATTATGAAAATATTAACAGCCTTCTGTAGCTTTTAACTGTGGTAGAAAGAAACGCAATTAAATATTTATAGAAACAATGAAAACAGCTTGAATTTTATTACCACAAAGAAGATTATTGTAGCAAATTATATATATACATGTTACTGTGAAAGACCGAAACTGGAGAATGTCGACTTTCACCGGTGAAAGTCGACATTCTCCAAATGTGAATGTTGACATTCACCGGTGACATTACTATGTGAATGTTNACATTCACCGGTGACATTACTATGTGAATGTTGACATTCACCGGTGAAAGTCGACATTCTCCAGATTTCGGTCTTTCACGGTAACATATATATATATAATTTTAAGAAGGTGTAAAAATCTTTTTTATGTAGTAATAATAGCTTTAAGAATTAACTCAGGGAAATTCAAAATGTCATTTAACTTTTAATTAATTAATAGTTTAAATAAAATTTCAAAAAAATTAAAAATTAAAATACAAAATAATTACTTCTTCAATGCTGCTAAATTTATTTCCCTGCAAGATTTTTCTATAATTTTGATAAATGTTTAAATTTACAGGGTGGTCATAAATTATCGAACCTATTTCAAAAATTAGTAAAAAAAAACTAATAATGTTACAACTGCGGTTTTTATTAAATGAGAGAGCAAATCAGATGGATGGCATACTGTTACGGTGTTCTAAATTTGCTACAGCTCGAGATTTCCATACGCAATGGCTAGTGATCGGCAGAAACCGATGCGCGTTTTCTTGTTTCCTTTTTTAATTTTTCTTGAATATCTCGAAAACTATTCAGTTTTCGAATTACAATTGATTTAACAAACTAAAGAGCGTAAAATTCACTACAAATACATGCTTTTATTTTCCTTCTAGCTTTAAAAGTTTTGTAGATAATGGCTCTCAAAAATGGGAGATGTCCAATAATTTACTACCACCGTAACGGCGCGTTACCTATCTGAAAAAACTTTTTAAAATGCGCTCTTATTTAAAAAATAAACGTAGTTGTAACATTATTAGCTTTTTTTTATTTTCGAAAGGGGTTCAAAATTTTATGACCACCCTTTATTTTGCAATCCTTTTCATTGTTTTTATTTGTTACAAGCATATTTTACGATACAAAACATATTTTTGTGCACATATTGTTACTGCAAATAAATTAAATTTTTTAAAATCTTATTAAAACAGACTGATCAAGCCTGAAACATTATCATGCTACGATGTTTCGAACTAGAAATTCGAATCTCTATTAATTTTTTTTCTCGTGCATATCGATATAGATAATTATTGATTCTTTAATTTGTGAATGGCAACAAGTTGTTTTTGATTTAGAAACTGTAAACAACGTCAGCGGAATTTGGTAATGTTGTGTCATGGTTATCTCTGGATACGTGTCGTCTTCGATTTATGAAATTTAATTATTTAGCAATTTATATTAGTTAACATACTAGAACTTAAGACACCAATAAGTTGTTCAAATGGCAGTGGAGTTGGACTGGTTCAGCACGGTAGTATTGACACTATCATACAACTTGGCAAAGGTAAGTATCCTTGTTATTTTGTAAATGATGCTTTACTCTCTCTCTCGAATATTCGTTTGTATTGAATGCGAATTCCGATTGCACGTCAATGCAATAATGACTAGAGTTGGGAAAAGCGTGCTTTCATGTACACCGAAAGTTATCTTCCTTGTAAAATAAACTAAAAGATGCACTTGGAAATAAAATTTATTCATAATTTTTCATTTTAAGTGTCATTATCCGATCTTGGTACACACATTAGAATGGTCATATTGTGATTAAAAGAAGGTTGCGTCGAGCCTTTTCCGTTTGAATATTCTGTATGAATTAAATCAGTTCAACATTCAACTTCGCCTCCTCTTCAGCCCATCATCCCCTAATGAACTCAGAACAGCTTTGTCGTTCTTTCAGGACTTTCTTCCAAGATCCTCCGTGTTTCTCCTTCAAATAGAGTTCCATCAACCAACTCCTCTTCAAAATCAAACTTTTTAAAATACTGTGCGGCCCATCTCTCTGTTCTTGTGTACATTTTTATGTTATTTTTATTACTGTATTAATTTGTTTTTCATCTTTTTCCTTTCATTTTCTGTTTTTTTAATGTATTTTTTTTCTTCGTATAGTCTTTCCATTGCATTTTTGTTTTTATTATTTTCTAGCTATTTCATGTATAACTGTGTAATATTGTGTTTTTCAAGGTTTTATTTTCCCATGTTTCCAAAATATTTTTTAATGTATAGCACAATAGCGATCCTTCCTTTGCTCTTGTAAATGTTTGTAGACTTGATGCGTTTTTAATTAGGCAGCGGTATAGAAAAATGTCAAGTTTTAAGAGAGGTCACCCCTTCGGGTGTTGTGATTTCTCTTCCACTTCATGACCACGTCACTGCTTAAATAACTATATGGTTATAGTTGCAGGGGCATGGAGTGGTGTTATGTTATGTATGAATTAAATGGACAGTTTTTAGAAAACGCATGGGTATTGGAAAAACCTTGCTAGTCACAAGAAGTTTATTTTTAGAACTACCAAACTTTTATGTGCAATGCTCGTAGATTGCCGTTTTTCAACTCATCTTTCAAATATTTAATGAGTATACTTACAGCAAATCGACCGTAAATAAGCTTTTTTATATCAATCCAAAACATTTTTGCGATGCAGTAGTTTCTATACGCTGACATGCAGCGATTGCGATTGTTGTTTAAAGAGGACCAAAGCAGTTGCTGAAAGTCCTCATGCACAAAAATTGAAAGAAATTCTACATAATATTTCTGTTATCAACGTCCCTTTTTCTCAACTGATATAAAGCCTACAGCGATGGATAATGAATAGGAGTTTTTACCAATTTCTGTTGTCACTTATTAAGTTGATGTTAAAGCACGTTGTTTGTAGGAATAGGATGGGGGAAGAGAAAGAGTGAATGCGCGAAAGTTTCGACGGGTTTACAGGTAAAATTATATATAGTTCTTAAATGGAAATTAGCCACATGATTCTCAAAATATGTTTGAGCATGCTAATAAAAAATATCTCCCAGGCCATATATTTTACTAGCGCTGAATAAGAGCTCTTAGAGTGCTTCTATTTGTAAAATATTATATTTTCGTAAAATTTTACTTTTTTATTGCTCGAAAAATGATTTTTATCTGTAATATTTCAATTTATTTAAATAATTTTTTTTAAAGATTAATTCTGGTTTCATCTGTTTAAAAAGCTTAAATCAGTTCTGAGATATCCTTCAAATAACATTTCAAATGCATTTGGAGCGTTCCTAGACGTAAACTTCCTTCGTTATAAAGCGAACTACGTTCCCGCTAATTAAGGCTTCCATAACAAAGGCTACCATAAATATTCATGACAGACTAACGTGCCTTTTGCTTTGTATTTCCGGAGGAACTAAACCTAAGTAAATTTATAATAAAGCGTTTAGAGACTCCTTTCTGCATGAATTGATTTCGAATGCCAATCTCATAATTTTACATTTGAAGAATCGCTTCTCTGGCTTAATTTTAATGAAACTTTCGAGCACAATGTTTGTCTTCCTGGAATATATTTCCTTTGAATCAAATAAACTATTCTTAACTTAGTCAGTCAATGGTAAATTTATTGTTGATTTCTTCTCAAAGTGACCAACGATGGCCTAGTAAAGATTCTCGTTTTTGAAAGTGGAAGATCGTAGGTTCGAACTTCCATTGCATTGAATTTCGCCACTTAAATTTTCCAGTGGACGTGAAATCCAACATAATTTATCAAATTTCCACATGTTAATATGGAGTGGAAGATTAAAAAGTGGTGTGAAAATTGAGGAACCGTTCTCGCCATTGATCTTGAATAATGTCAAACCGGAACATTAGCAAATTGTCACCGTTATATCAAAATGTCGTACGCAAAAATTTGCCAGAATATTTTATTAATGCAAAACACTTGCTTAGATTAGCTACATCTGCTTTCAAATTATTATAGGTGATTGTTGTATGTTGTCACAAAATGGTTTCAACAGCTGTTGTTGCATCCAAATTTCTTATGCTTAGCTATGTGTGGTTTTTGACGTACATTTTCGTATAACAGCGACGGAGTAATGAACTCGGTTGAAAGTTTTGTGAAGTTTGTAATGTTTACTACATCCAAAACCACTCCATGAATTGTGATTGCTTCCTTGTTCTGCTAGTGACAAGACGATCACAGATTTCGATTAAAGATCTATGTCAAGCGGTTTGTGTGGAGCCCATGCATATCAAAGATCTGTAAACAATCCAAGTAAAAGAGTGGGAAATGCTTTTCTACGCAACCTCAAACATTTGGTTGGTGAACGATATCTAGGATTCAATGTCACTTACATCATGATGCGAACACTAAAAATGGAGAAATCCGTCTCAATTAGCTCTCGTGTAATTTAAGAAAGAAGCTATTAATCTCCGATTCAAAATAACTTCATATGCCCTTATATTTGTATTTATTTTACATTTCCAAAATATATCAAATTTTTCCGATTTCATTGAAAGGTTTGAAGTACTTATGTTCCAATTTCAGAGGTAGAGTTAAGACAAGATGGAATAAAATAGGATAAAGCAAGTATTTTTTTAAAAATATAAATGTAAACCTGGATTTTACGGTACACACCTGTTTCTCGCCAATTTTTCTTGGCGCAGTTTCATTTGATGTCGCCAAATACTCTTTTGGATGTGCAGTGCGATTTTTATTGCTCTCTTGCGCATGCGTCACCTGAAAAGGAGAGATTGAGCGCATAATGCCTGCGGCATTTCAAGCGTGTGCCGGACAAATTTTTTAGCTTAAACATGAGCGACTTTGCCTTTGACAAAGCGGAATACTCGTATCTTCGCTTATTCAATGAGAAACGAAACACACAGAGTACTATACACGGTAAAAAACCGATATTCAGTCCGAAGAATTCCAAAAAAAGTTTTATTCAAATTCAAATGAATCGACCAATCACATTTTAGAGTTGAACAAAACAGTCCAATCGAAAAATGGTGCAATATAGCCTGATACGCAAAACACCGATGAAAGGAATCCATTTGTGCGCATGCGCGCTTACCATTCGTTAAAAACATCTAGACGCATCGAAAACATTTGTTCTCTCTTCGCCGTTCTTGGAGGCAAAGAGTTGGCGATCCTAAGAGGAACGAATTAAATGTGTACCGTAAACTCCAGGTTAACCGGAGCTTTCCGAGATGAAAATTGACCCGTTTCATGGGCAAATTATGGCAAAAAATGGATGCAAAAATTTTCATGTTACAATGAGGAAATATTGTTAAACAATATAAATTAGAAATGCAAGTTAAAAATTCCATCAGTTTAAAAATGCCTTCTCTGACGCGATTTTGAATTTTTAGCTTTCCATTCATAAACAAAAAGAAGAGATTACACATTTATATTTTTCTATATCAACGTACTGTTATGTAGGTTAGGCTGTAAAAAATTCAAAAAAATTACATGGCTGTGTAAAAACTTCAAATGAAATTGACAACGGCTGTACTTGTTACTTTTCAATCTGTTACTAAGCACCTAGAAGAGACAAAGTGAATTTTTCTTCTTTTAAAATTCCAGGGGGCGCACGTATGCAAGGGCCACCTGCATTGTGCATCTTATTACATATTTATATTGTTCTTTTATAAATTTAAATGCAATTTTTATATATAAAATCTTTGTTTACTAATACGCTATTAAATAGAGATAACATAAATAAAAGTTGCATTTATTTTTGTAAAGAAATACGATATATATGTAATACAATGCACGATATGTCGCAGCCCGCTGGAACGTTAACCTGATACTGTTTATAGGCAGGAAACTATCTGTCAACTGCATGACACTACCTACAAGCTTCCAAAATTGTTATAATGTCTCAACAGGACAGACTACCAAATTTGGCAGGTAGTTCATTCTTGGATCGAAAGTCCTCGTTGAGAAAAGGTTCTCAAAAATTTACTTAGATTTTTAATTAAAAATTAATCGAAACATTAAAGCTTTTCCTCAGTTATTTCAGAGCATTTTACTGCACGAAAATTATTTTATGCAATTTTCAAATTCAAAAAATTAGCTTCCATTGATATCAGTTTTATTTCTGTAATTTTTCTCTAATTTTATTTAGATTTAAAAAATATTAGTTTTGAAATATACAGGAATACATTTCATTTTTTAGTTGTATTTATTCGCACGCGCGTTTCGTCGATTTTTGCGCTCACATTATTGTTATACAGTTAAGAGTAAATTTTTAAAAATAAGAAAAAAAATTTAATTTAAAAATTTTAAAGATAGACAAAAGAAGCCATTATCATGTTAGGATACCTCGGACCCGAGGTTCGAATTTTCTTTAAATTTTTCATTATACCTACTGCTTTCATGCATGTAATCATGATTACGTTGAAATGTATCGAAAGTCCGAGATAATCATATATAAAATAGGGTGACATTCAGATGAAATCTGAACAATATATAATTGCTGGAGTTTTAGTATTAACCCCATTTTATAACTGAGAAAAGGACGCGGTGGCTTAGTGGTAAGGTCTCGGAAAGGGGGCCGTGCGATTGTAGGTTCGAAAGCAGATTCCACTGAATATTTGCCATGTATATGGCTCTGCTGCACTCTAAATCATAACGAAGGGGCCAAACGCTGGTTTAGTATGAAAGTTTGGAGAGGGGGCACCAGATCAGGTGTCGTCCTCGTCATCGGACCAAACGTCACCTTGAACCCCCGATACCTATGACTACTAGAGTCGCCTCATCGGTTATAAATGGGCACAAGACGGACAAAGCACGAACACCGGAGTCGACGCCCCCACAACTAAACGCCCGGACCAGTTTATTGAAACACAACCCCTCAGGGGCACACCTTCTCCAGGTGTGACGGGCTTCACGACCCCAAGGTACCCTAGTGTCTGCTCTCCTTTCTAGTTTATCCTCCCCTTATGCTTTTGCTTTTTCCTTCCTTCCCTCGAGAGTAGGAGAGGAAGCTCTCCATGAGAAGCTGTCGCCACTCTGTTTGCTTCCTGCCTCTCATGGACGGCAATATACTCCCACGTGCTGGCCGTGCGTGGCGACCCATTAGACGGGTGGTGCACTGTGGTCCCCAGTGCATCAATCGGTTGGTACCTAGCCACCTTTGTGGTTAGACTACTAGGGATCAAGCGAAGGGGTCACTCGTTGGGCTTGGCGTTAAGGGTGGTCACTGTCCCCAGGGATGACTCCCAGCGTATAGGTATCGGCTAGCGTCATAATAAGTGCCCGAGGCTGGGAATGCCCAGAGCCGGTGGCTGCTATCCCTTGTTGGGCTCCGTGGTGGGTGATGCCGTCGAGCCTGAATCTTTACTAATATCTTATGGGTTCTTTGTCTTTCGTCGTCGAAGCCAATTCATTTACTCGTTACATGTTGATCAACACTCCAAACACTTTTCATACGGTATCCCCTTTTCTGGTTCAAAAACTACTTTCATCATGTATTGGTGAAATACAAAATGTCAAGAAATTGCAATCTGGTGATCTTCTAGTACAAGTTGACTCCAAACAAGCTTCAGTAATTAGCAAATTAACGCATCTGGGTACTTTTCCAGTAGAACCGTCATTTCATAAAACGTTGAATGTCTCTCGTAGTGTACTTTCCAACCCTGATTTTATACATGTTACAGAAGCAGAATTCTTGGAAGAACTACGAAATCAAAATGTTTGTGCCGCTCGTCGTATAAACGTTCGATGTGACGGTCGACTTATCCCTACACAACACGTTGTTTTAACTTTTCAGACACCGGTATTGCCAAACTCCATAAAAGCAGGGTACATAAATTGCAAACTTCGTCCATATATTCCCAATCCTCTTCGGTGTTTCAAATGCCAGAGGTATGGGCACTCCCAACAGTCGTGTCGGGGTACTGACCCTGTTTGTGGTAAATGCGCTGAATCTGGGCACGAAATAAATGTTTGTACTTCTGACACTTTCAAATGTAGAAATTGTTCTGGTCCCCATGCTGCATCTTCCAAATCTTGTCTTACATGGATATTTGAAAAAGAAATTATTGCAGTTAAAATTAAAAGGAATGTTAATTTTCCTGAAGCAAGACAAATTTTAAAGGACAGAACTCCAAAATTTGGTGTTTCCTACTCTTCTACAGTTCAAATGCAACCACAAAATTAGCAACAACACATCAGAGATAAATAGCTTGCAACTACCAGAGTATCTATTCCCCTTTCAACATTGCCATCTAAGTTCTTTGCTGCTCCGACAGCTACCGGTAGTATGAAGAATAATTCACCAAAAAAATCAAAGCAACCAACTCCTAGTAATTCTAAAAAGGACATTGTAAAAAATAAAAAATTAAAACCTCTTGAGAATAGCTCCAAGAAAACTCTTGATGCCAAACATTTTTTGAAATCAAATACTTCTTCTGAATCTGATATGGAACTGGATTCAACCTCTGCTTCTAAGAACATTCCGAAAAGTAGAGAAAAGCCTAAAAGACCTCCAGATAAAAATTGTTCTTGATGGCCTGCGTGGTTTCGTGGAACTGCCGTGGTTTCCGCAGCAAGGTTTGTCACATTAAAGACTTGATTTATGAAGTGCATCCAGTCTGCATTCCGTTTCAAGACACCTACTTGAAACCTTCTGATATTGCAAAAATCAAATGCTATAGCCTTGTCTGAAACGATAATGAAAATGAATCTGGTCGAGCTTCTGGGGTTGCTCTCCTAGTCTTCCATGATACTCCTTCATCTGTCATCACTTTACATACAAATTTGCAAGCTGTAGCGGTTAGAGTTATGCTTTCCAATTTAGTAACTGTTTGCACCCTATACTTGCCACCGAGTACTAGTGTCAATGACAGAGATCTCAACAGATTAGTCGATGAATTGCCTACCCCTTTTATCATTATTGTGGATTTCATGGTCATCGCCCAGTGTGGGGCAGTAAGAATACAAATCCTCGTGGACGACAAATTGAGGAGTTTGTTAATACTCACTCCCTTTGCCTACTTAACAATGGAGAAGACACCTACTTCCATCAACGAAGTAGAACTTTCCACTCTTTGGACCTTGCACTATGCACGCCGTCTCTTGCTCCTTATTTTAACTTTAGAGTTGAAGTTGACTTGCATGACAGTGACCATTTCCCAATTTTTTGGACCGTTTGAATGTCGGTTCTAACGATGCTCAACGTCCAATACGCTACTTGTTTCATAGAGCTGATTGGAAAAATTTCACTTGAAGAGCATTGATTACTCGCAACATGGTGGAGGGTGAAAATCTTAATGAAGTAGTTAACTTCGTTACTAAAACCATCATTTCAGCTGCAGATGCCAGTATTCCCAAATCGGGACTGAGCTTCCCTAAGAATAGGAAACCATGGTGGAATAAGTATTGCACTGATACCAATCGTGACCAAAGAAGAACCTGGAATGTTTTCCGGCGACATCCAACCTCGGCTAATCAAATAGCCTTTCAAAGAGCTAAAAGCATCGCACGGTGGGCTAGGCGAAAAAGTGAACGTGGACTCTGGATTAAATTTGTGTCTGGTATTAATTCCTCTGTTACAGCAAAAGATATGTGGGAAAATGTTAGAAGGACGTGCGGTATTTATCCCAAAAAACGCATCTCCTGTCTGCGAAAGAACGGTCAGGAGGTTCGTAATATTTCAGAAATGGTGGATGTTCTTGCTGAAGCTTTTGCCTCTATTTGCTCAGCAAGTAACTATACCGAACCTTTCCTCACGCATAAAAATCATATGGAACGCATTAAGTTGCGCTTCCAGACGACAAAACATCTATCTTGCAACACTGACCTGACTATCTTTGAACTGCACACAGCATTATCTGTTATTAAACACACTTCACCTGGTCCTGATGAGGTAACCTACTCTATGCTTAAACATCTTTCAGAACACTCGCTTCTAAATATTCTTTACATGTTTAACCGCATTTGGAAAGAACATGTCTTTCCAGATTGTTGGAAACATGCTTTTATAATTCCGATACCGAAGCCGAGTAAAGACCCACAGGATCCACTAAATTATCGACCAATAGCCCTAACTAGTTGCATATGTAAACTTTTTGAACGAATAGTAAATGTACGATTGGTACACATACTAGAAAAGAATGAATACATATCTCCTTTCCAAAGTGGGTTTCGGAAGTCACGATCCACAATTGATAATTTAATATCATTAGAAACAGATATTCGCGTTGCTTTTTTAAAACGAAATCATCTAGTGTCTATTTTCTTCGATATTTACAAAGGATATGATCGTATCTGGAGGTATGGCATCATGAAAAATCTATATGATCTTGGTTTTAGAGGAAATTTACCTATATTTGTTCAAAACTTTTTAAAGCAAAGATTTCTTAGAGTCCGGCTGGGAAATACTTTTTCCGACATTTTTTGCCAGGAAGAAGGTGTTCCTCAGGGCTGTGTTTTAAGCGTAACCCTTTTTGTTTTAGTTATCAATCCAATTTTATCAGTAATCCCACAAACTGTTCAAAAGAATCTTTACGTTGATGATTTGCACATTTCATGTTATGCTCGCAACATGCAACTCATAGAAAGACAGCTTCAGACAGCCATCAACAATATTGTTGAGTGGTCAAATAAAAGCGGGTTTACTATTTCTGCACAAAAAAACAATAGGCATACACTTTTGCAGACGGCCTCTTCATCCTGATCCAGAATTGTTTTTGAGTGGTGTCCCCATTCGCTTCCAAGATAACTATAAATTTTTGGGTATAGTATTTGATAAACGTTTGACTTTCCTTCCGCACATTGCCAGCTTACGGAAGAGGCGTCTTCGATCATTAAATATTTTAAGAACTCTATCCAATACTTCCTGGGGAGCAGACCGTTCATGTTTGCTTCATGTTTATAGAAGCATCATCCGGTCTATGATAGACTATGGAAGTGTAGTATATGACTCTGCTCGACCTTCTTACTTGAAACGCCTTGATTATGTTCATCATCAAGCTCTAAGGCTGTGTTTAGGAGCCTTCCGAACATCTCCTATACCTAGTTTATATGCGGAGGCTTTTGAACCATCATTATCATCTAGAAGAGATAAATTGTCTCTTTCTTATTACTTTCGGATTCTGTTAAACGACAACCATCCTTTACGTGGAACATTATTAAATGGCAATAATAATCGCCTCTACAATGCCCGCCCCTCATGCATCCCTCATGTTGGACTGCGTATGAGTAATATACTTCCAGACACTTTTCATGGTGTAAAGGTTCACACAAATGAATTTTGTGGCCATCCTCCATGGATGGAGAACAGCATATCTTACATTAACTCTTTTGGAAATTTTACGAAGTCAGACTCCAACAACTCAGTTTTAATTTCACTTTTTAATCAACATCGACAATTTTATCAGTCTTATCAACCAGTTTTTACGGATAGTTCCTTGAACCATGTTGCCTGCGCATTTTTTACTAATGGGTCACATCATCAGTTATAAACTACACTCTTTAAATTCTGCATTCTCATCAGAAATTACGGCTGTTTATTTTGCACTCAAGTACATCTATGTGCACGAAATTAGAAAATCCATTTTATACACTGATTCTATGAGTCTTCTGGAATCTTTACGTAGCTCCTCAACTCGTGTAATCCACTCATTAAAGAAGTTAAAGACTTCTATAGGCATTTACTTTCAAAAGGGGCTCGGATTCTATTTTCATGGGTTCCCTCCCATGTTGGCATTACCGGAAATTAATTGGCAGACAAATCTGCAAAATCGGATACAGAATTCTTGACACGACCAATTGTATATGCTGATGTTCGATCTGCCATCAATCAGTGGTGCCATTGTCAGTGGCAAGAAAAATGGAATATGGAAACAAATAACAAGCTCTATGTCATTAAACCGGTTCTCTCGCATCGGGTTACGAAACTTAACAGATGCTGTGACGTCGTGTTAACTAGACTTCGTATTGGGTATACGCGACTGACACATAAATATTTGCTCTTTGCGAAGTCTCCTCCAACATGCAGCCATTGTGGTGACATACAGTCAAACACATCTTAACAGACTGTGTGGCTGTTAATAGACGTCGGTTGAGGTACTTTCGCTCAAACAGTTTCGACTTGTCATTTTTATTGGAACAAATTCCACATTTTAACCTCTTCATGTACTTGACGGACATTGATGTTTTCCATGATATTTAGTTTTCTTATCTTTGTACTGATCTCTTAAATTTCTTGTTTCAGTATCTTTGTACTGTCGGTTCATTCATCTCACTTTTTTACTTGGATTTTAACTAACGATTCTTTTAAGCACTTATTTTCTGTACAGATTCTTGGTTTTCGGCGCAGCTTATCCCATTCGAGGATCTTGTGCCAGGGAAAGTCAAATCAACTTCCAACTTATTGAAACACAAAAATTACAAAACTATTCACAATTTCCAGGAATGTGCAAAATTAAAAATGAGAAATATCAATAAAAAATGAATAATAATAAAAAAAACCTTAAAATCTATCAAAACAAAAACATATAAAAGCAGTTCTAGCAGTTCTTTCTAGTCAAGATGACATCTGACAACGGTTCAAAATTGCGATGTCCTTACCGAAATAGCCCTCGTGTTGCTTCAGAACGAGACGTTAATACAATAGAACCCCGCTAATCCGAAATTCCGGTTAATCCGAACCGATTTTATTTTCGAAAATTATATGTAATTGAAAAGATTACTTGAAAAGATTTAAATATACATACTAAAAACAAAAAAGTACTTTTTCAGCATGCATAATTTTGTACACATTGAAGAAATTAATGCAATTCGCCGTAAGATAAGGTCACTTCATACAGGAGCACATCCATTATTCTAATGAAACGGGGAGACATATTCTCTTTCTAATGCTTTTGAATAAAAGAATTCAATAGATAATGGTGCTGAGTACTTATAACTTTTTTTCAGCACACATCTTTTTCTTTTCTATTTTTAACGAAATTTCGGGTAATCCGAACAGGTACCGGTCCCAATTAGTTCCGATTAGCGGGGTTCTACTGTATAACTACACTAATCTATAACTGAGAAAACAAACGGATCTATTGAGCCAATAAAGAGGTAGTAAAGTATATCCTAGTTTTTAAAAAATCCCTGATTTCTCGCATAATAATAAACAAAACTGCTGAAATTCAAATAATGTTTCACCAAACAGTAGTGGGCTCCTAACTTATGAAATTCAAATAAAATTTGTAAAAGTCAAATATCTCGCTTTTAAAGAGCTCAAATATTCCAAACACTGCGGACGAATTATTTTCACAGCTTAACAACTTTCAGCGTACAGGAAATGAAGTTAAAAAATAAATATTTTCGATTGAATTTTTCCTCTTGTTAGATATTAGACTTTAAAATGAGTATTTCCGCTTTTTTTTATTTTCCAAACTTCGCATTCAAAAAAAGAGCACTTGCTTTTTTATTCACTTCAATTTATTTACTTTCCTTCCAAACGATTTTGTCATCCGTCCCGGAAACTACGAAAATTGGTGGTTTCTGTTTGGTTTGTATAAGTGGATTCATTTCAGAAGTATGCGATCTCAATGTCATTGTAAACATCGCCTCCACGAAAAAAATAATCTCCTTGCAATGAGCCGCCATCTTTTAGAGATGGAATAAAATCTACTTCACTTGGTTTCATATGGGGAGACTTTTAAGTTACTGAAATGCATTGTGAAATTAGAAATGAGAAGATATATAAAAAATTTTTAATTCGATTATAATTTTACCGGAAGTTCAGAAAAGTATAGATTTACAATATAAACATAAATATCCAGACTATTAAAAATTATCATTCATGTCAACATAATGCGAATGAATCGTAATAAAATTATCCATTTTTCTTTGTTGTAAAATATTACCTTTAATAAACTTCATAAAGCCTCTATTAATAAGCAAGAGTACTTTTTTTAAATCGTAAGTTATAAATAAATGGTAAGTCGGTTTTAATGATATCGTAATACAATTTACCTCTTAATTTAAAGAATAAAGAATTTTTTATTATTTGTTCGAACTGTTTTCCAAATTGATAGTTTTTCAAATTTTTTAAAGTTATAATCATTACCTTAACAGTAAATAGCAATAAAAAGTTTAGGAATTAACCATTTGATTTTTAAGACATTGAAAACATTACAAAAATTAAGAGCAGGAGAACAGATTTTATGTCAGATCCACTTTTAAGATTCATATCTTTATTTTAGATTGGAATATTTTTTTCAATAATATAGTTATGTCAAATTTGTGAATGATGCATTCCTTACCTTTTCTCTGCTTTTGTTGGAAAATAAGATTACCCTTCAACAATGTTTTTAAGAAAACATCAAAAATTAGCCAATGGACGAGTTTTCTGTTTTGTTTACGTAAATTAAATACCTTGACTTTATTTGCATTACTTTTGCATTTCCGCTTTGAAGATTCCATTGACTTAGCATTACACCGGAATCACGTAGTTACGGCATTTTAATGTAGATAAACAAAATGGAAAACTCCTCATAACACAGCAGAAATGTAAATAAGAAAATACAGTACACAAAACGTTGCACCTCCTCCTCCCGGTACATCATCTCTTTTTGAATCGAAAGCATGAAAAGGCGCAATTCACATTAATTCTAACTATTCTAACCGTCCGCGGAGAAAGGCAACTCCAGTTTCCCATGACTCAAGCATTCCCTCAGAGATCATTCAGACGTAATATTTAGTCGGTGACATTTAAAGCGAAAACTATGGAGGATGTACCAGGATCGGGGTGGTCTCCACCCCTGCTTCTCTATCGATTGGAGTGGGGAGGCTGGAAAAGTCGTCGCATTCTTCCAAGAACTGTTTGAAAAGTTCCTGCCATTAATCACACCCGTCTCTGTAAGCCTAACTAATTGGTCTGTCCCCCCCCCTCCCTCTCAACACTCCCTTTATGCCTTTCTACTAGAATTTAAATTATTCATAATGAAGCTTAATGCTTACTTGAGAAATGATTGGACGATTGCGTTCGAATGTTCTGCGAGCGAATGCAATATTAGTTAGAGGGGAGCAAGAATGTATTGTTGAGTTGATTAAACGAAGCAATAATTGCTTTTCTGACGTACACGGTAAATTAATAGGAGCGTGAAGGGATCTCTAATAAACGATTTTCATAAGTAAGGAGTTCCTTTTCTTGGTTTTGTGAGTTTTTATTTTAGTTTCTGAGCAAAGAAAATAAAATAAATGTCATTTATAATCAGGAGTATAAAAACGGTTAAAACCTTCATTTTGCATCATTTACTTTGATGCAATGAATTTTCATAATTATTTCATCACAAATAAGCAAGTTTAAAGTTTAAAATACAAAAAAAGGTATACATTTGGGGCTGAAATTATACAAATTATGCATTCTAACTTCGAAATTACTTAGATTGATTTTAAAAAGTGAGCACGAATCTTAAACCGGTGTATAGTGATTTAAATTTAATCATTGCATATTTTTTAACGTATATAAAATGCTTCAAAATTATAAATACAATTTTTGAATGGATACGGAAAAAATATATAAATCTATATTAGGCTGGATGTTAGCTGTGGAGGCATGGGAAATAAGTTACATTATGCAACCGAATGTCCATTAACAGAATCTTGGCGTCGAAGGAAACCTGCGTCCCATCTTATTCACGTTTGGTTGCGCCAAGTTCCTGGTAATCAGCAATCAAGAAATAAAATTAACAAAATTGTTAGGTTTATGCTTGCCAATAGTCAGGCCTTCAGTTAAGATCCTTAAAAATAAGTTCTGCCAGCTGCTCTCTCCTGCTTCATTCTTTCATTGATTACAAAATTCATTAATAAAACAAAACCATCAAGAAAGTCTTTCTAGCGATCCCATAGACTCTTCTACTGATAGACTTTTCTAGCGATGCTATGGATACTTCTGTTATTATTTAAATTTCTTTCTTTTAGTTATTTAATTTATTTAAAAATCTTTCTTTTTCTTTAGATTGCTAAAATGCTTTTTTAAATTTTTTTCTGGTATGCTTCCACTTCATGCCCATCTAAACCGATTACAAAGAATTATAACGATTCTATATACGGAGACATGAAGTGGTATTATATATATATGTATATGGGTATTATATATATGTATATACATAACTGTGGGCAATGTATATAACATTTCTGTAAATTGGGGCGAATCCCTCCGAGGATTTAGTTTGGTTTAGTTATATTAACGTAGAGTTTTGAAGCAACATGGCTAGTTTGGGAGGGCCCACTTAATTTTGAACCGCGGTCAGATGACGAGGACGAGACCTGAGCTGGAACCACCGTCTCGAAGATTCCGCACCACACCAAGGGGAGGACGTTTGACCTCTTACTTAAGATTTAACGTGCAACGGCCCCAAAACACGACGGATCTTCAGTGGAATCTGGTTTCGAGCTTGGAACCATCCGGTCCCAAAGCCGAGACATATATGGAGCATCTGCGGCAACAATTTTCTTTTCCTAATTTATGGCTCATCAACAAAAGATTTGCTATGAACCCCCTCTTGCTTCTGCCGTGATTTCATATGAGGGTCTATAGGTTAATAGGCTAAAGCGGGCCATTCACTGCTGATCCAAACTGGAATTTTTGGAAAAAGGGAAGAAAAACCTATCGTCAAGGTCGAAAACGTATGAAATGTGGAACAAATGGATTGGAAGTGGTGGAATTCAAAAAGACTCAAAATCTAAAACACCATCCGCCGATTCCGATTTGGGACCTCGATGCGCGGCTAGCGAGAAAATAATAGTTCTGCCTAGATTGGGACCTCGATGCTCGGTTAGCGAGAAAATAATAGTTCTGCCTAGATTGGGACCTCGTGTCGAGGCTAGAAAAGAAACTCGAAATCTCACGTATAGGGGAAGAGGAGTTTGGGTGGCGGGAATTCTATGACTCTCAACCTTGTCTCAAAACAAACTTTGGAATATCCCTGAATGGTTTGCCTAATTTTTCGACTAAAATGGGTGGGAAAAAAACGGTCTTAGGCCAAATGGCATATCTTAGCCTCATCGTGAATGCCGAGATTAATCTGAACTTCCTAATTCTTCATCTGAACAAACCTCCTATAACAGCTTCTAAAGTTTTTCATTTCTTTCTCATAAATCGAAGGAGGAAAAGACAATCTAGAAAAGCTAGAAAACGCCATGGTTTCATACTGAATAATAGTAACACGAGAGCGCGCTTGGGGTGTCAACCCACTCCAAATCGTTCTATAGAACGGAAAAAAATGTCCGTTTTCATATGGCACGTGTAGAACGCGAGTTTGGAGGCAGGTACTGTTGGATCCGACCACTTCAGCTTATCGGGGTTGATGGCAGAGAGATTATTTCAAACGTCTTTCCGGTAAAGGAACCGTCTGATGAACACAGAAAAAACTGGTTTAAAAATTTAAGATATAATGGCCAGGCCCAATCCAAACTTATTCAGGCTTATAAAATCACTAATGGCATTTGCGACCGGCTGACCCAGGGTTGATTGTTCATCAGTTTATTTTTGTTCGGTTTTTGGTGTTGGTTTTTACTTCGGAGAATGGATTTTAACTTTATAGTTTGTATCGATTGTTTTGTCGTTTGGATGGATTTGTGGATTTTTCTTTCCCTGCCCACGCTCTCAGGGCCTTACACCCTTGCAGGTAGGCCGGACCGCCATGGGCACTAAAAAAAGCGTCTTTCCGGATTAATATTCGTAGTCATTCTAAACATCTTTTCAATCATATCAAAAATCTCATTTAACTTTTTATTATCGGAGAATAACATATTTTGTCTGCATCCTGGTACATAAAATTAAGCTATCTTTTAATAATATGATCCTTTGCTCTGCAAACAAATGTTAGAAAATCGAAGTTCAAAGAAAAACTTCACGAGATCTTGCGTAAATTTACATGAAAGAAAAGTCATTAAGATGGAAAATCAAAAATACTGTATTATTGAATTTGAAAAAGCATTTTCGTTAAAGATATTTTTTCAAGTGGTTGAATTCCAATTTCTTCTTTATTGCTTCGTTTGCCTCGGGGTTTATTTTCAAAGAATCAGTGCCGAAAAATCTCATTCTAGACTTTAATTTTTCGCCGAGTACCAATAAGAAACTTCTGAGCCAGCTATTCACTGACAAAAACTGAATGATTATTTTTGCATCTTCTCTGAGCTGAATAATTTTTGTTGGGTTAAAATATGCTCAATAGTTTTGAAAAGACTGCATTATAGTCTTTTGTATTGCAGAGATTGGGTTTTTAGATAAATAGCATAAATTATCACGAATAAGACTTCGTTGTTAGATTGAACTGTTTTCTGAAGCGCAATAATCAATGTAATTTTTTTTTTAAAATTGTGATTCAACATTGAATTTGAAGTCTATTCCTTTCTGTTCGTTATAAAACAGCTTAGAGCAGGGATCTGCTGTTTTATGAAAGGACAGAAAGAATAAATGCTTGGATAGGCCAATTTAATCTTAAATAAAAGTCATTGTGGGTATGTGGCTATGTTATGTGGGTATGTTTCACATCTCCTCCTAATCTGCTGCAGCGATTTCAACCAAACTTTGCACACTTATTATTTAAGACAAGAGGAAGATTATTGTCACCTTTTCGAGGTCCTAAAGTTAATTAAATAGTTAGTTAATTAGAAATTAACCGAAACTGTTTTTCCGTAATAACTTTGGAGCAAATTATCCCCCAAAAAATATTTTTATACCGTCTTAAAGTTCACAAACTTTTACCTTTTCAATGATTTAATAATATCTATTTTATATCTGTGAAATATTTCCTTCAACTTTTATTAATTATTTAAAATTTAATAAATAAATTATCACAGTAGACGATTCTTAAATAAAGCAAATTTAATCACACTTCGTTGCTATGCAACGGTGAGACTTTGAATAAATTTCTTTTAATTTCTGTAAATATTTTAAAAAGGGAAAGATCACTGTCAACTTTAAAAGGCCCAAAAGTTAATTAAATTTTTTAAATTAAAAATTAAGCAAGATTTTGTGATATATTTCGAAAGTTTTATGTTACAATAACTATTTTTATACTATATTAAAGTTTAAAAAAATAGCTTTTCAGTGACAAAAATTTCATTTGCGTTCAAAATAGTTGCTCTCATTTCAATAATTTAAAAAATTCAATTTTGTATAAAATTCACAATTTGCAGCAATGTATTTTTTATTGTTAAAGAACAAGAATACGTATGAAGAGCTCTTGCCTAGAACATATAAAGAAAACTCTGCAAGAATACTAAAGAAAAGTTTAAAAGCAAGCGATTCATAATTTATTTCGGAAACAACTATTGATCTGGTTTATTTTAACGCTTTTTATTAATGAAGATTTAACTATTTAATTAATTGATCCAAAAAAATTAGTCAAAATCCTTCTTATACTTCGCTATTTATGAACGAAATTTGAAATAAAAACGTTCCAGACGATAAAGAAATTTTTGTATTATAATGTTTTATACAAAAATAGTTTTTTCATTAAAAATATTAGACATAGAAGTGTTTTAATCCCGAGCAACGCCGGGCATAACAGCTAGTATTTTATAAAACCCAATAAGAACAGAAATGATATTTTTTTAAAGAAATTCTTTAATACTAATGCGAAAAATGAAGTTGTGACTGTATATCTAAGATTTCCTCATTATCTGGTTCGAATCGAAGTATACTGATTATACTATTATTTTGAGTTATTATTCTATTTTAAAATCTGGTGCGGGATGGATAGAACCTGTGTAAGCTTGTCGCATCTGCCCATTGCTATCTTAGACATATCTTTAAATAGCGAATAAGTAACCTTTTAAAATTTAGTTTGTATAGTTTAAAATATAGCTATTTCGTCGGAGGAATAGAAAAGTGTTGCTACATTTTCGAAAAATTTAAAGGAAGATACGTCATTCCTTTTCATCACGTGTGAGGTTACGTTTCCTTGTCATCCCTTATTAGCAATGAATCCAATTATCACTCATGAGATCATATAGTAGGACTGGAAAGCAAAATTGTCTACAGAGTGGTTAGTGGATAAACAGATTAATTCCTTTTTGGAAATAAAATCTTAATAGTTTGTAGGTACAGCCAGTGGCGGCTCGCCAGCTTAGAAACAAACAATGCTGCAGAAGTGATATTGACCCAAGTTGTTGGAAATTTTATGCTGATTATTCTGATATATAATGATAATATACAAAAAATTGAAAGTTTTTGAGTCATAAGCAAAAAAACCGAGAAAAAGTTTTTTCATGTTTTCTGGCTATAACTGAAATTCGAACAAATAAAAAAAAATTGATGGCAAATCTCAGATTCGTAATCAGCACCCCAAAAAGGATAAAGGAGCAAAAAATTACAACTCCTCCAGAATTGGATTTTAAAAAAGCTACTTAACGACTGGACAACTGAGAGAAAGCGAGAAAGGTCAAGCGTGAGCTGCTCCGAAGTGCAGCTCACGGGGTTCTAATTTCAAAGGAAGAAAGGGTTGCTTTTTTCTTCCGACTGAGAGCTCCGCGTTGCTCAATGCGAGAAATTTCGATTCTGGGAGGGGCAAAATTCTCTGCAGCTCTGATCTCTCTCTTAATTTTTGTGATTTATTTTCCGTCTTCCTTATACGTTTATTACTTTTTTGCCATTTTCGATTATCATTGAACTCTTAAAGTGAAAAGTAAGCCAATTAGAATAAAAACGAAAATATAAGTTTTAAAATAATTTAAGGGGACTGCAGCTCTGCAGCCCTAATGGAAAAACCGCCACTGGATACAGCATTTATATCAGCCCGAACGTAAAGGGGGAAAATGTGCTAGAATAGCGTGTGTCCTTCCCATAAACAAAAGGTTAAACATAGGGCTATAGCAAAAATATTCCTGAGATGGGAGTTAGAATGTAAATATTTTTTAACTGTTTCGGCGGAAGTAGAGTAGGTAAGACCAGCAAATTAAAGGGAGCTTAAGGGGGCGATGGAGTCGAAAGAAGTTTTCTGATACCTAGATAGAACGCAAGGCAATGAATGATTCTGAGAGCTGCTTTTATCGGACATTTCATAGACAAACGTCCCATTTTCTTCATCTTTTCCTTAACGTTTATTAGGAAATTTGTGTGCCCTAGTTTTAGTAACTTCAGTGTAATCTTGGCTGTAAATAATTGTTCCGTTCTATTCCCCTGGTTATATGATAGTCTCGTACATCTGTCAATCTCATTAAACAAAATGAATAGTTTAAAAACTCGAAAAACGATTAACAACCACTCATTTTTAAATATTTCATAGGCCGCGGTGGCCTAGTGGTAAGGTCTCGACCTCGGGACCTTAGGGTCGCAGGTTCGAAACCCGATTCCATTGAAGATCCGCCGTGTATGGGGCCTGTTGCACGCTAAATCATACGTAGTGGCCAAACGTCCTCCCGTTGGTGTGGCGCGGAAGTTTGGAGAGGGGTGTGCCAGCTCAGGTGTCGTCCTCGTCATCTGACCGCGGTTCAAAATTACGAGGTCCGTCCCTAAATAGCCCTCGTGTTGCTTCAAAACGGGACGTTAATATAACCTAACCTTAAATATTTCATTTTGGAAGTTCGTAACGGAGATTTACAATAATAATCACGGGTGAAGAGGAACACCCAAAATGTTTATATATCTGAAATACTTCAACTGTCTTTCACTTACAAACGTTTTCATACCGTTAAATCCACTTTCGATAAACTCTCCTACAACACGACATTTATATAAGTTTCCCAGTAACACTGTTTTAAACATGTAAGAAACCTCCTGGAACACGACATCCTGAGAAGCGTTCTTGAATAGGAAAACTTGGACATTTAACATTTTTTCCATATTTTCAAGATTTCTTAGTCATAGGAATGCATATATTTGTTTTCCAAGCATTTTTGTAACCAAAAAATATTCAATAAAGTTGTATCTAAGATATATTTGGGGAATATAACCCTTTAACAACGAAGTGGTTTTCTTTGCCATCAAACGAAAAGCATCTGATTGCCCGAAGTCGTCATGAGAGAGTTAATAATGTATTCTAATTTTAATAATTTTTAAATAATGCAAACAACTTTACAGTTAGTTTTCGTGGTTTCTACATTTAAGTTTGAAAAGATAGAGATAAGCTACAGGTACAGTGTAATAAATGCTCAATTTTCTAAAAAAAGGTTCATGAAAGAAAATGTTTGTCAAGAAAGAAATGGGCTTATATATATTGTGAGTGAAATTCTCGCCTGTCTAATAAAGATTTTTATAAAAGAAAATTTGAACCTCAATTGTTTCCTTAATCTTCCAGAGAACTTTGAGATAAAAATATTCAACAGACAACAATTCAAAACTTAAACAAAAAGAACTGTAAAAAATATTAAAAAGATCCTTTCTTTAATCGTTAGAAGCCATAACTTGCTATCTATGGTACTTATGAAACTTAAAGAACTCAAGTTTTCCTTAGTAAGGAATTTAAGGAATAAGTGACATTCTACGATTAGATCCTCTTTTGGCACTAAAACTCCTAACCGTTTTCAGTTTATTATTAGCGAAAGCAGGCCAAAATAAATGTTGGTCATTTTTTTCTATTCTGGAAGATGCAATTTTAAATAACCAAAAGCATGCACCCACTTTTGTTGAAAAGTTGTCTTAGGTTGGGTAGAAAAGTTCCGACATCATTGTGGAAATTTTATATAAGATTATTTTCAAATTACCCTTTGTCATTTTATGCTCGATCTTTAATCGGATCAGGCATGTAGTATTAAGCTGTAGTCTTGCTTTTCAGACAAAAAGAATGAAATTTAATATTTTTCTATTCACGTGTTACAGAAACGTGTTAAAGTGAGTCAGACAGAATAGACACGCAATTAAATACAACATCAAAAGTTTGTAAAACAAAATCTTATTTTAATCATGTATTAGCAGAGTTCTTGGTAAATACACTATAGAATTCATAAGGACAGTAAATAAAAAGAAATTGGTTAATGAATTAATTTAATATCTAACTTAAAAGAAATGCAACATGATCTGAAAAATAGTTTCTGTCATTGCTGCTGCGCAACGCAATGATTTTTTCTCCATAAAGAGAAAGTAATACAAGTTAATATAACAAAAGTATTGTTTTCATGGTTGATAGAAATTCCTGCTTTATCGGTAAATCTTTGATTAGCCAACTGTCCTCATCCCTGATAAATATTTCATAATAAAATGTAAGGTTTCAGAACTAAACTTATTTATGAATTTGAATTCATTTCTAGTATAATTTCCTCCCATTTCTAAAATTACTTATCAAAATTTATTAAATTCAAGCAAAAACGCAAAATACCAAAGAAATGGTTTAAAATTTGACAATAAAATAACTTGAAGTAGATAAATACATACAACAGAACAAGGTTACTCCACTTCCTCTTCATAAAGTACATCAACCGAATTTTGAAGATAAGATTTGTAATAATTTTATCAGTCAAAATAATGGGTTCCAGTTGGGTTCATACGACCAAAAATTCATTAAAAGACGGCTAATTCCAGACAAAATCAAAATTTTAAATTAATTCCAGTTAGCACACTCAACCTTTATATGCTGATTCAACTCAAAAGCAAGTTCTTAACTGCATTTGTGTATCATTAAATAGGTTTTGGTGCAAGAAAATCCCTGGAAAGAGGAAAATACCCGTATTCAATTAAAATGTTTTAATTAATAATTGAGTTAATTTAACTTCTCCCTTCAGCTCCCATCTACTGCCTACTGTCGGAATTGTACTTTTCGTGTCTCTGTACTTACAGCAGGAATTACGTTCATGCTACGAAGATATAAACGTTTGGTTAAAGCGGTACTGACAAGTGGCTCAAAATATAAATCTGTTGCATCAGAAATAAAATGAAAAAAAATATAATTCTCATGGCAATTAACGGGTGAAACTCGACTGGAAGCAATCTTTTTGGTGTTTTTAATGTTATGGTTTTTGTATTTTCTCTCTTTGGGTTTTTGCATTTTGTGTTTTTGCTCTTAATCTTTTTGTGTTTCGTGCTTTTAATGTTAAGCTTTTTGTGTTTTTGCTCTTTGTCTTTTTGCTCTTTATCCTTTTTTTAGTTCATTGTTGTAGACGATGATTTTTAAATTGTTCTGCTCATCCCTTGGGGTTCTTTGTAAATTCTTTTTTACTGTAGTTCATCTCTTTCGTTTTATGTTCCCTCCGGCCTGTGGAAGACCTTACACTCTCTTGGGTATGCTGTGCCGGGGCCGTTGTAAATAAATCCTTTAGAAGTATTTAAAAATTTCATAAAACTTATCTTCCTCGACTGCTTTCGGCATAATGTTCACCAATAAAAACATGACGATGGGAAATTCCAAAATCTCAAAACTCGGCCTAATTTTTTTATTTTGATCGATGCTTTCAACAATAACACGTGCATGAGATGTCCTCTTTGCTCCCAGAGAATAAAACTTTATGACCTGCATCCCATTTTCGCTAAAGCAGTCTCTATTTTCACGTCGCGCATTTCTTCTCGAGCAAGATTTTTCACCATTTCGTTCCAGTTTCGCAAAGTGGGGAGAGGCTTTTATTGTCGGCCGATGTCAAAAATTTGGGTCGAAAGAGCCAGGAGACTGCTTTGGATAGTTATAACATATACAGGCACACTTTTACTATGAAAATTATTACTATTATTACTAAAATTTACTATTTTAATATGTCGGAAATAGATGTGAATAAATGGTAGAAAGGAAAAAAGAAAGGCTGAAAAATTTTTCTAGGGACGTAGCTTAAAGTTTTTTCTTTTAAAACTTATCCACGATGTAGTAATTAATTCCGTTTGTTTTATTTAAGAGAGGATGTAATTGTTTTCCTTTTTAAAAGATTTTGATTTCAATCATGAACTTCTGATTTCCAAGCGACTTTGGGAATTTTTTACTTCCATGATTCTTAGTTATTCACTTTGGCTTAAATACATAATGAAAAACTTTGTTACATGTTATATAAAGTTTATAGCTTTTAGTCTATTTGTGCTACTCAATTTCTGTGAGGGTTAATGCAGGAAACCATATTTGTTTAAATTTGCATCCATTAAACATTTGCATGACTTAAAACAAAAAATTACTAAACTTCCTAACCCACAAAGGTAAAAGAAAAATTAGCCAAAATAGCCTCTGGTTCTATAAAATTACTTTTAATAAGGGAAAAAAATTAAAACCTTGATCTTCTGTATTGTAATAATTGTTTAAAGACACGCGCACATTTGCGTGCTTTGGAGGTTACAGTGTAGCCTCCAATGCACACGATTGAAACAAAATCAGTTTCATTAGAAATCCAAAATAAATACGATCTACAGTTCACTTTATAAAACTTGGTGAACTGACCTCCTTTATTAACCAGAACAGCCCTGATTATCAACTCCTTGTTCGACTTTGAGAACATGTCCTGAATTTGAATTAATGTCCTGGATTATTCCGTTTTATTATCATAAGTTCGTATTTCGTTCGTCCTCATTTGTTCGCATTACAAAATTAACTGCATGTGATTTCTTAGAAAAAAAAACACAGATTCTGTTTAATGCTCCTTCAAAACTTTTGCTGTACATAGAATATGGTCAGATTTCTGTGACCAATGTAGAAAAATTAGTATGAAAAAAATTATAAGGTAAAATATTCTGTTCATTTCTTATCTCTTCTGATTTGAAATAAAAAGGTAACTAATTATTTCGTGCATTTCCCAATTTCAAACTGCAGTAAAATACCTGTTTATTCTACTTTTAAGATATTTACGTAACACTGCATGTAAATGAATAGACGCATATTCGAAATTTTAATAAACAACTTTGATTATTACACATTTAATGCTATTAATGCAAATTAATTTAAAAGTAATAATTTTAAAGTTTAATTTAGTACTAGTACAAAATATGGAATCAATAATTAAAATTTAAAACTAAACATTTATCATAAAAGATAGAAAAATCATATTTTAATTGCATATTTTAAGTACTAATTATACATTTCTTATTTTATACGATATGTATGCATGCAGATTGGCATTTAATCAAAAAATATTTAATCGTCATCTGACGTGCTGATTATCTGTGTGTACAGCATTATGAATCGAAATAAGTTCATTAAATATTTTTGACTAGATTTTTGCAAAACAAAACAAGCTCAGAGATTTTCAATGTAGTCCATTGCATCTTTAAAAGAAGGTGGGGTAACTTCTCCATAATGTTATGCCCCTCTCCCCGCTTTCTGGGAAACGCTTTCCCCGTAATAATAATGGAGAAATCGGTACCGAGGTAGAAAACTTGTAATTTTTTACAAAAGGGAGAAACGGCCAATAACCGAAGCGTTGTGTCGTATAAACGAAGTACTTTCTCATTAAAACATCTACGAATAAATCGGGACGCATATTTACAAACCTTACCCTGATAGAACTGAGGCAGGAAATCAGCTAATATCATTGGCTACGAGGGGCAGTGACGTCGTTTTCAGCTCTTGCACGTAGCGTACGGCACTCATAACAAAACAAGAGTCATCCTACTTTTCTCTGTTTTCCTACAGTTGAGCACAGAAAACATTCTTCCGTGGGTTGTAATATTTTTAAGCCAAAGGGTTATTTTTAAGGTTGTTGTCCTAGCAACAGAAACCTAAACTAATTCCAAGTCCGCATTCAATGGCTTGTTTTGTTATAATTTCCATACGAGAGCAAAGAACGACGTCATCGGCTCTCGGCGAAGCGAGCCAATCATATTGTTCGATTTCCTGCCTCAGTTCTATCAGGGTAGGGTTTGTAAATATGCAATCGGGACTGGAATGAAATGGCGCATAAATGAGAAACTTATAAACGATGTTTGACTGTATATACACAAAACATTTTTTATTTAATATTAGGTACAAGGAGTTTCCACTTAACTATAGCATTAAAATTTTCACATTATGATGTGAAAAAAGATCGAGAATTTCAGAAAGGCTATTCTAGAATAGCAATTGCTATAAATAACTCATTTAACAAAGTAAGTCTTTTTAGCAGAAGAAGCGAAGTTTTTTTTCACTCGCATGTAACTTCTTTTAACAATATCTCAATGTAAACCAAAGAGCCAGCCCCCCCCCCCCAAATGAGAAAGGAATGCAACTGAAATATTATTTAACTTGATCAAACGAAGACATTCGTTTGTGAAAAGAATTAAACAGAAATTAGTCCTGGCGCCTTTTTTGTTAAAAATAATAGAAAACGTTTCGAATAAATCCGGGGAAAAAACTAGAAATAAACATTCTAAGATTATGCTTTACGATAACATATAAGATCAACATATTTATATATATATATCAACATATAAGATCAACATATTTCGGAATCCCAAGATTTTTCAATGGATCCAATAGTGCACAGTTCATCATTGCTTTATTACAAGATTTGTTCTTTGATGCAACTGTTTAAATAACATCCATATAATTCCAGAAGTGCTCGCCTTCATTTACTGACATTTAAAATTCAAAGCAAACATTTAGTTTACCTTTCGAATAAATATTTGCGATTGTAATACTTAGTTCTAAATTCACAAAATATTTCTTTCATACACGGAAAAAATTGTTTACCTTCATCTCTAATAAAAAAATAACTTCAAAGGCATCGTTTTCATAATTTAGTACATTTATCCATGAAAGTTCATACATCAAATTTATCACAGATACACAAATCTGTGCCCCCCCCATTGTCAAAAACTATTTTAATTTCATCAAAATATAGCGAATAATTCGAAACATTTCCAAGCTTCAAATCTTGTCACCGTTACTCACTTTAATAATCACAATTAACACAATATCTATCAAATTCCAACCCTTCACGCAAAGCTCTTAAATTCAGCAATCTTCACGTTATAATCCATTAGGGAGCATTAGTTTCTCTAAAATTCTCCTTTCTATCCATTTAGACAAAGTTCAGTATCCCTTTCTAATGGAATGTTAGCACTGAATAATAACGCGATACTACCACCACCGAATCGCCCACCGCTTCTAAGAGGAACAACCACCAGAAAGAGAAGTCAAAATCCCAGCAATCAATCTGATGAAGGAGGCGTGGATAACCGAGAATCTTTAAAATTAGAAAAGGGAGGACCGTACTCCTAACTTGTGGAGGAGGAAGACTTGGAGACATTTATTCTTTGGAGAGACTTCGGTAGCTCTGCTTAAGAGAGACACCATTTTAACGGTCGAACAACTGTTGTTAAGGCCATTAAAGCCAGGATTGAATTTTTATAGATTGTAAATGTGCACAGTTGAGGAAGCCGCGACAAGTGGCAAATGGGATTATTAAAACGAATGGGCTGACATCGTCTCAAAGACGTTGGCGCAGCATGGTCTATGCCGGATCTTGTGCCATCGAAATCCGAACTCCAACTCGTCTCAAAAACGATATTTCTTCATTTTGGAATGCGAGACTGGGTTCTTTGCTTTTATGCCTGGTGGATTTGATTCTCTCAAACAATGTAACTTCACAACTTTCAGTTGTACCAAAAGGGAATGTTTGTTTCGAAGATCCATTCTAAACTGTTTTTTATTCCATTAGATTTTCAGACAGATTCAATTGGCGTAGTAAAGAGCATTAATTTAACTTTCACGGATTTTAAGTTTGACTTGTTTATTGTTTTACCGATAAAGAAATAATATAACAGAATGAATTATTTCGTTTTTATTGCGTTTGCAAAAATGTATCCATTAGTTTCGGGATTAGAAATGAATGAAGACTTTGGTGTGACTTCACCTCTTATATTAGCATCTCTTTTCAAAATATCATGAGTGCTTTTAATGGTTTGGATTTAGTGTTTCGAACCCATGCCGGCAATTACACACACAGAATTACCATCTGCCTCTGAGGAGGGCAAACCACCAGATAGCCTTGCAATCAATCTGATGAAAAATGGATGCATAACTGAGAATCTTTAAAATTAGAAAAGGGAAGATAGAACTCCTGACTCCTTAAGGAGGAAGATTTGGAGACATTTCCTCTTAGGAGTTCTGTAGCTCTGCTTAAGAGAGACACCATTTTAACGGTCGAACAACTACTGTTAACGAAATTAAAACCAGAATGAATTTTTATAGACTTTTAATTGACTACATTTGAAGAAGTCCACGGTAAATGATGAATGTAAAGAACTAAAACGAGTGGAGTACCATATTTCTTTAGATCGGAATGCAGGTGGGAGAGATCTTCGCCTTCATAGTTATTTTAAGGGAGTTACATTTCGCCAAAGAATGCAGTTTCTCATACTTCGGTTGCACCACAATGGAATGTGTGAAATGCATGCAATGTTTAGAGAAATTCCATTTAAATTTGTTTTATTAGATTTTTAGACAAATTCAGTGCGACCGTGAAAGGTTATTTCTGTATTTTTATGAAGATCTTTAATCTGTACTTAAATTAAATTGCTCTACCAAACAATCAATTTAGAAACTACACAAGCTCAATATAAACAATAAGCTCGAAATAAAATTTTCAGAATTTCTTATTACAATCTTGGATCAGTCATCTTCTAAATCGGAAAGTTATGAAAATCTGCTTTGATTTGACTTCTTGCTTTAGAATCGTATATGGAACTTTCATATGAATTTTCTTTAGTTGGTCTTGGATTTTCGGAACATAGATGATTACCCACTTATCCCCAATTTCGAAACTTTCACATTACATTGTGGCCCAAGGGTTTCGACTAACAATCTGAAATGAATATCAAAATTTTAGTTTCTCGTGTATTATAATTTTATAATTTCTGCAGGTCCGCCGTAAAATCTTTTTCATCAACAATTTTTTCAAAATTTTTTTCTTGTTTAATTGATTTGTATTAACTGTTATTTAATAGATTTAAATTTTTTATGGAAAAATTGCAATATATAAAAATATTTAGTATTGCATTAAATCAAATATTATTTTCACTTTAAAAAAGTTAAATGAGTTAAATAACAGCTAATAAAACCAAGAAAATAAGAAAATAGGCATATTGAAAAAGTATTCTCTTTAATTCTCACGATCATCGATTGATTATTTCTATAAACATGAAAGGTTAGCGATAAACAAAAAAGTATCGCTGTCGAAGTAAATGTCATTTTATATATAATGCTTTAATTTTCTGCAGAAAACAATGCTTTTTCCTGCTTTAATTATTATAAACAAATACATAAAAAAAATTTGTTTTCCTTATAAGTTGGAAATCATAATCAAACAAATATGATCGTATATTTCACTGTAAGATACAAAAATGCAATATTATTCATAATATAATTTACTTTAGTGTATATAAATTACACTTTAATACACTCTCAACACGCGCTGATAATAAATTTAAATTCTCAAAATGCATTAAATTTGACCATCGCAACTTCAAAATAGAAACAATAAGAACGACGCGTGCTTACTCTGAAATATAGAAATCGAAATCAAACTTTCGAATGCAAAATTTGGAATGACTGGAAAATTTATCGACATAATATCACGCCAAGCAAGCACTCACTTTGAAAATAATTTTTGCACCACCCACCCATTTCTTTATCTTCAAGGCTAACTCATCCCTGAGTCCACCCATCTTCGATCATGGAATCGGAAAATGCATTCGATGAATTATTCAAAACGCTGTGAAAATGTCTGGACAAAGCTGGAGAAATAACTATGGATTCCTTACTACTGGAATGCGTGTAAATGAAATGCATTTTGCCGAAAACGAAAAATCCTTTTTTTGCTGCTGTTTTATAGATTTCATTACTGAGGTGCGTTTTAGACATGAGCTGAGTATTTATATAAACATAAATAAAATTTTTGTTGGGTCTGTTTTATATCCAGCCTATTATCGGCAATTTTATCGTCAGTTTTCATCCCATTCTCAAAAAAACACATCAGAAGCAATCATCTTCTTCTTTGTCTAGACATTGAGATCAGTCACAAATGAATGTCATGTTTGAAAATGGATAAAAATTCTTCAGGATCAGAGGAAATGGGAAGCAATTTTTCCAAAGGGACAGAAAAATCGTCACATTTCTACAAGGTTGTGCATTCATACAGTAGCCATTTCCTTTCGTGTTTTCTGATTAGGTTTCTCAGAAGATCGGAAATAAGAACAGTGAAAATGAAAAAAAATTTAAAACGCTACTTAGGAGTTTGTTTTCTTAAGTTTAAATAAACAAATTTATCAAAGACTAACTTAATTTTATCTTTAAAAACGCTACTTTCTGAAGAATTTCCCTTCCCAACTTACACTATAAATTGGGCCGCCCTAATGCGGCCCATATGCCTGACTCACCCTGAAGGAAAATATAGTAAAGCTAATATCAAAAATAAGCATGAATCATTGTTTCTGAATTTATTAAATTTATTTTTTGGATTTTGTCCAGTAGCCTTCCACCAATATTTTGGATAAAATCTTTGAGCAGTATAGCGCTCGGGTTCTTTAACGGCTCGAATTGAAGTTTAGAAAATCTAGTTACCTGTTTATATAAAGTAAGTTTATATAACTAGAAATTTTACATAAATCTGACTCTAGATGAAAGGTAATCTAGAATAGGATGAGTTCCTAATGTAATCGTGACTTCCAATTTGATTAGAAAATATTTATGACCGAAATTCAAAATTCTTGTTTCTTCGCAAATATCCTGAAATGAATTTCGAATAAAAGTTTTTAAATCAATCATAATTTACTGCGCTTACAGAAAGGTTCTATTCATCAGTGCTCAGTATGCACGGCGAAAAGACGTCATATAACGAGTAAAAAGGAAAGGTAAACTTTCAAAACAATTTCGAAAGGTTCGAATAAAAATTTCTCATCTTTTAAAAAAAGATAAGATAGAAGGGCAGTCCTAGATTCATTTAGTGTAAGTCAACCATATATAAGTCAGTCATATTGTATTTTTTTATCAAAAGAAATTGATAAATTTTTAGATCCCTGTCAAAGATGCACTTCATTAACTTTCCTCAGAGACAGTCAATGATATTAAGCTTCAAATGAGATTCAACTTTGTTTATGAAAAAGCAAACATTTTGAATCAAAATTCAATCAGTTTCGCCGTTCCTGATTGAATTCGTAATTTTAATACTACTATTCCCAACTATGCGCTTAAACAACAAACTGTCACTTTACACGCTAGTTGTTAACTATTAAAGAACAAACAGAACATGAAAATTAATAAATGAAACAAATCAGAACATGAAAATTAATAAATGAAACAAATCAGAACATGGAAATTCTAAGCCGTTTGCTCCCGTACTGTTACTTTATGAGCCATAGTGTTTTATGAGTTTGCTGAGAGAAAATTGGAAAAAAAAGATTTTTTTTCTTTTTTGGCTTTAAGGAATTTTTCTAGTTTTGAAAGCACTTTAATTAAATATTTTAAGATTTTTTTTAATTAAAAATTATGGACGAATGTTTGTTTCGAAAGTTCAAGCCAGCGGATTCAAATTTCGTAAGAAAAACAATGTTCTTATGGAAGAGTGTTCTGTTTATTTGGGGTAATGAAGAACTTCCGTACCCAGGACCGATTTCCAGCGTGATGCTTCGTCAAAGGAAAATCAGAAATGGATCCTTGGCACGGAAGTTTTGTGTACCCAAAATAAACAAAATCGTCCATAAAACAGGCAGATGATACATGCAGCGCATTTATTTAACGTTTAAAACGTTATTGGGCATTTAAAGTCTTTTTTTTATTGCTAGGAAGAATACTTTGAAAATGCAATTTTCCTATATTTATTTCTGTAATTTCGGATGTTTTATCTAATTTATGAACTTACTTTTATCGAATTGTTGCTATAATTTCTTTGTTATTGCTCTTTTAGGCATTATAGAATCTGAGCTAATATTTATTAATAATAATTTTTCACTTTGAACCAGATTCGATTTGATAAGGATTGGATACTTTTTTCCTTGACTAATCTGAACATGACGCTTCAAATAGCAGAATGTATTTGGCGATTTCTTATATAATGTTAGGAGTACAGCAATGGGTGGCTATTAGAAACAAAAAAGAAATCTTTCAAGGTGGTCAGATAAACAGCATTTTTTCCAACAATTTCCTGTACTTCAACAAATTCAAAGCAATTGAGAGGGTCGTTTTTTTCACAACCTCCGATTGACCATAAAAAATGAGAAGAGTAGAGAGCAAAATGAATTTATTACCAAAAGTTATGTTCAAACATGATTACTTTTCGACATAATCGCCGTGAAGATTCAGGCATTTATCATATAGATGGACCAGGTTTCCGATTCTCTCTTCGAAGAACGTTGCCGCCGGTGATATGAGATAGGCCTTAACATTGCTTGGAATCTCCTCATTTTCCTGGAAGCTTTGGTCTCCTAACCAGTTCTCTAATTCAAGGAATAGATCAAAATCACTCATCGCTAAGTCGGGGCTATACGCCGCGTCGGTAATCAGGCAAGTCCGTTTAAACTTTTCCAGAAGCTGCTGGGTTACAACAGCACTGTGAAGGCGGGTGTTGTCATGGATGACGACAACTCCAGAAGTCAGAATGGCTCTTCGCAATCTTTCGTAGAGTCTGACAAGAAACAGCAGCATTGATCGTTTACAACAAGCCAAACTTCTGCTTGAAGAAAGCGAATAACACTACGCAACTCGAACTTGTAGGGAGCATCAATAGTCTTCCCGACATGTTTGCTTGCCGACAGCTCAGTTCAAACTAGCCAGCTGGCTTCGGCAGTAGTTGAGATTACGGTCAGAGACATGCGCAGTCGCCCACCGCGAATCCCCATCCCCTGCCACTTGTCTGCCTGTTCAGCGCCTCGATTCGGAGGTTGAGAAAAAACGGCCCTCGTATTATAGAGAAGATATTTGTAAAGTTAGTTGAATTTCGGAAACTAAAATGAGCTATATATTTTATGCAACATAAAAATTGAGATGACAAATAAATAAATTTCAATTTTTGGAATAAAAAGAAGAAATCAAATATGGTTTCTTCTAAAAAGTGATATATTTCTTTTGAACTTATGAGTCTATGAATGAATTCATAATCATGAATCGACAAGATTATAAAATTAAATAGTACATTCTTAACTACTTATAAAAGAATAAAGCGTTGATATATACACTATATATGATCAAAAGTATCCGGACACTTTCGTATTTACATTTTTTCACATTTCTCTTCAAAGTTAGGACGAACTGTAAAAAATGTTAAGTTAAAGCAAATTCAATGCGTGTGGCATTTATTATGACATTTTTGTTGTTGCTGCTGCATAAAATGTGGAAATATACAAATGGGCTTAAACAATAATATTAATTCTTATAGCTGAAACAAAATTTTCTTATGCTAAGATCTAAAAAAAGTTAGATTCAACTGTTAAAAATATAGCATTTTTATTCGTATTAAGGTTTATTTTGACTTCATCAAAAATTTTAGAAGTCAAACGATTTTCTGAAGAAAAAGTAACGTTAAATTTAAATAATTAAATCCGTATAAATGTATTTAAATGTATCATTTTGTGCGTGATATCTTGATTCCACTAAATTCAAAAAATTAATTATAAAATAAATGGAAATTTACAGAAAACCATTTGATTTTTTTCAGTTCCTTAATTCGATAACGTGGCCACAATAATCAGCAAAAAAATCTAACCTTCAGGCTTCACTCACGAAAATACATTATATGGATACACTTTTTGTGATTGCTCGGTTCCCCAAAGTTGCAAACACATTAATCTTCACAAAAAAATTGAGAAACCTATTTGGTTGCATTGCAAATAGCTAGCTGTAATTCAGTCCCATTAATTAATTCCCATTAACTAATTCTGTCCCTCAGGCTTCAATCATCTGGCTCACGAAAAAGCATATATAGAGTCTCTTAGAAAAATGTCTGTAACGGTATTTATTTTCTCCCCACAAAATATTCCCAGCAGATTTTTCTAAAATAAAAGTGTCGGTGGTGGCGCATTAGAAGCATGTGCAGCCGACACATCCATTGAAGGAATTGACTGCGCCAGAGAAGATATTATGGTGTGAATGAATACCTTCCTCATTGTGGAAAGGCGTCTGAGTTTGACATGATGGTTCGATGTTCTGGAGGGTGGAGATATTCTTTTCTATGAGCCGTTGAATAACGAGACAAAGGTTTAATATAAGGGTTCCTATGAAAGGACGGGAATAAAAATCATATGCTGTCAGTCGCCATGGCCTTGAGATTGTCCGATGGTATTGTGTAGAGGTATCAGAATTGGCAAAAAATTAAATGGGGATTTCAGCTATGCTTTTATAATGTCTTATGGGAAAATCAGTATTATATAAGCATTCAATATTTTAGCTCATATATAATATTTAGGAAATTTAAAATTAGTTTTCGAAATGAAATTATTTAAAAACATCCTGCATATGAAAGAAAAAGCCTTATACAAAATTATATTAAATTGAGAATGAAACGATCAAAAATTTCAAAACTTTATACGGGCAATAAGCGAAAAACGTATAGCAGAGCAGGATGATTTTCCTACCTACAAAACTTTAGCCTTTAAGTTCATATTGGTAAAAAAAAAATTTAAAACCAAGTAGCAACATTAAGAATTAAAAGATAGTAAGTGACGTGTTCGGGGAATATAAATATAATCCTGACCCCGGGCGCCACTTCGAAAGGGACGGCAAAATGAAATATGCAAGAAGACATTTTTATAGCTAAGAAGAGCAGCTACACTACCTTAATCATTATACAGGGTGTTCAAAAATTAGTTGGGTAAAAAGAATGGTTTATTATGCGTATTTTTTTGGTCAAACATGACAGTGAACAAGATTATAACATAGTGAAATACACAAAGTTTAGCCTTTTCAAAAATGTTCGATGTAGTCGCCTTTTGTTACTCTGCAAATATCCCATCGGTAAATTAGTTCTGGCCAGATGTTAGTGAGCATATTCACGTCGATCAAACAGTGTTGTGGTGATTCGTGATTTCAATTCCGGAATGGATCTCCGAAGTGGCGAATGATAAACCTGGTCTTTCAGAAAACCCCGTATACTGAAATCGAGTAGTGTAAGATCTAGTGATCGTCTTGACCATGGACTAACACCTCCGCCACCAATCCAAACTAGTACTTCAGCATTGAGGTAAGAAGTCGCATCATTGTAGAAATAACACGGTGCGCCGTCTGATCGAAAGATGAAACCTTCAGGCATTCTTTCTTTAACTCTATCGATACGGAAACGTCCCAAATGTCTTTACAAGCAAAAGACGGCGGCCATCCGAAACGTCATAATATCGATGTGAAGTTTCCATCCCCTGTCGTTAAGTGTGATTGATTTCACACCCGCAACGCACGCTTTCTTCGTTAGAGTGGCTCGCCCAGACGGGTTTGAGGAATAGGGGGTTTTCTTAGAATTTCGAGAGCGCCAGCTGTCATTGCGGTTTTTGAGGGGGGGAGGTGATTTATAGATATCTTTGAAAGAGGGTCTGGGACGTTCCCGTATTTTGAGGTCCCTCTATCCCAGTGGTCTTAGGAATCAGAGGGTTAAGGATTGGCATCAGGTAAATCTGAAGCACGACCAGGTATACGAATCCAGTGACGGTTTTTTCAGCAAAGAAGCATGGGCTAAACACATTAGAAGAATTTACGTACAAAACACGTTTACCATGGCATGAGGGTTTTCGGATCCCCATATCCTAACGTTGCGGATAGATGAGACACGTTGCGCCATCTATCCGCAAACTTGGGATACACCAACACTAATCTGCATTTGAACCGATTACTTACTATTCATATTTCGCACATTATTCACTTACGAAATTGCCCAACTAATTTGCGAACACCCTGTATATATAAAAAATAATGCAATGAATTCATATTTTTTCGCCTTCTGTCAGTAAATTGCCGATATGTGAAAGAAAGACAGGTGCTGGACGTGCGATTTCTCAAACTATCTGCAGAAATGGATTGCGTTAAACGACGAATTTTACGGTACAAATGAAATGATTTTTACCCCTGGAATTTTTTTTATTTTGAGATTTAAGCGTCCTATGTAATTTGTAAAGTGAGGGCGGCATTTTACAAGCTCGCCCTGGGCAAAATATTGCCACTTGTCCATTCCCCCAAAAAACGTTTGCACTGAAAACCGTATCGTCTTGAAAAAAATGAATGATTTTTTTAATGCTAAAACAAAGCATTTAAGATGTTACTAATTGAAAAACCATTGAAATACGCTCTAAAAAGTTCAGAGAATTATTGAACTGTTATTCTTTTAAGCATTTAGCATTAAGGTGACTAACATTACATTATATTTTTGATGTACAAATAAAGTAATTTTTCAGTATAATGTAATTATATCTTGATAAAAATTAAGAAAATCGATTAATTCGAATTTTAACCACTTATTAGTTTTGCCCGAACACCATTCGGGCATTGCGAAAGGAAACTAGCCTGATTTGCCCCAATACCGCACTAATTTTCATACACTAATACATACACTAATTTTCCCGGCTTTTTCGCTTTCTTTACTTTGCTATGTTTCTAGTAAATGTCTCTAGTAGTCTAATTAATGTTGGATAGCAAAATATGTTTAAACCACATTTTAGGTCAAGTTAGGTTGGGTAAACCAGTTTTTAATTCCTTTCTTCACCTGCATTTAAAAATTGTCAAAAATTTATAAAAATCAATACTTATAACTGTTCTGACTGCTGATTTGAATTTATAAAATCAATTTCAAAATACAAAATTGCTTATAAAAAATGTGCTTATTTTTGGACACAATATGGAGGGAAAAAGAAACTATTAAGTGGTTAAATGTTTCGACAGTTTAAAGAAAATATGTAAAATATGTCGAACAACATTATTTAAAAGTATTCAAAACTTTTCTACCGGTAAGTTTTCTTCGTTATACAACAAACAGCATCAAGTTAATTAACAAAGGCTCCCATAAATATTCATGGTGGAATATCGTACATTTTCATTTGCATTTCCGATTAATCAAACTAATAAAGGGTTTAAACACTGCGCTCTGTATATGAATGAGATTTTGAATGCCCATTGTGGGAAATGACATTAAAATAATCTTTTCCAGTTGAATTATTATTGAAATTGAAAAGCATTTTCCATTCTTCATGGGTTGTTATTAGAGTATTGATAGTAAACAAACAGTTTAAAAATCCATTCGATACCGCACTTGCTTTAAAGCATTGAATAACAATGTCAAGTTAAACAGACTTTAACAAAAGGGATACAGAACCCAGACAGAGCAGCAGACGCAGTGTGCCCTATTAGCACAAGACATTGAACGATATCTCCCACATGTTATTCGATATTCTGAATGCCGCATAATATGGTTAATATATATATAATATGGTAATATATCGAAGCAATATTGTCGAGCATCTTGTTCTCATAGGGTTAGGACACATGTTTTTATTTTAAAATGGAATGCTTTTATAAATGATTCAACAACACTCGCTTCTAAAAATTACGGAGCAAATTTTCTTCTGTTTTTAACACGCAAATAAATTAATATTGACGCATTAAATTTGGATAATTTGTTTATCTAATTTATAAACAAGATTTATAACTTAAAACATTCCAAACCATTATTTTTTAACAATATTGTTTAAAAAATTATTGTTACGTAAAAAATCTGTGGCATTTATTTGTTCCGATTTCAGTTGTGTTATTTCTTCTTTTCTTAAAGTCATTCATCAAAAATGAAATAATATATTAAAAATTGAAAGAAAAAACGCGGATAGAGAAAGGACAGAATTCTCCGTTCCTAATACGTCCTCACTTATCTAATCCAAAAGCAATGAAAAAGGGCAATCCTCATTGATCGTAGCTAATCCAACCATCCAATGAGAAAGACAACTTCGGTTTCCCATGAGTCAGTCCCTCAATGACCATTCAGATGGAATATTTAGTCGGTGAAATTTAAAGCGAAAACTACAGAAGATAACAGGATCGGTGTGGCCTCCACCCCCTACTTCTCTTTATCGATTGGACCTCGGAGGGGCTGGGAGGCTGGAAAAGTCGTCGCGTTCTTCCAAGGACTGTTCGAAAAGTCCCTGCTATTAATCATACCCGCCTCCGTAAGCCTAACTAATTGGTCTGTTCCACTCCTCCCCAACCCTTTGTGCCATTCTGCCAGAATTTAAATTATTCGTAATGAAGCTTAATGCTTACTCGAGATATGATTGGACGATTGCGTTCGAATGCAATTTTAGTTAGACGGAGGGCAAGAATGTATTTCGAGTTGATTAAACGAAGCAATAATTGCTTTTCTGACGTACATGGTAAATTAATCTGAAGCGTTAAGGGATCTTTAATAAATGTTTCGTAAGAAAGAGGTGCTTTTTGTTGGTTTCCTGTCCTTTTTTATTTATTTAGTTCCTTAGAAAGTAAGACAAAGAGATGTCGCTTATAATCAGGGATATAACGGATATTTATCGAGGTTTATTATGCAGGATTTATTCTGATGTGTTGCGTTGGCAAAATTATAACCTCTCAAATAATGTAGCACCTTAAATAGGGGTTACTTGATAAGCTGGGGTAGTTTGGTGCTTTTTATGCCTATTTTGTTTTGCATCATTTTCTCGGATTTTCAATTTTTGGTATATTAACATACCACATTTGGCGGCACAAGAAAATCATTCAATAGTTCTAGTAACTGTTCTGAAAATAATCCAGATCGCAGACCAAAACATTTCAGAGGGGGATTTTTTTGGGGGAGGGGGATGGGAAGGGGTCAGTATTAGCTCAAAATCTTCCGTACCAGTAATATAGAGTGAAATAACTAAATATGATACATTCGCGTAGAGCAGAGCAAAGTAATAAATACACCTTCTCATCTATTTATAATCTACGCAACTTATGAAAATATGCATTTGCGAGCACAAATTAGAAATTCCTTACAACGGAGTTCATATTATGTTTTTTCACAATACTTATACGGACATAGATTGGCTTTTTGCTTTTTATGCACAATTTTCGTAAACCTTCTGAATGTAAATAGTGTTGAAAAATATAAATCCGAGACCTGACAGTTGGAACGGAACTCGGTCATAAATCGAGGAGGACCTTTAGTATCAATCTTGAGGTGACTTGAGACACGAATCACACACACACACACACACAGATTCATACTTCTACGGCAGAACTTGGCACACCTCTCTCTCAACCGTTCGATGTGGCATCCTAGCGAACATTTATATGCCTTTCAATTAATGTTCTAATGGACTTGAAGCTAAATGGCAATCGTATATCAATTTTAAGAGATTTGCATTGATGCTCAAATGATTTCTTTCACGAATTCAAGAAATCACGCCATCAACTAACTATCACAGCTATGAGTTATTCCACAGAATCGAAAGGTTATACCAAATATACAGTATACCAAATTCCATCAGATGACAATGGGGACAACAACAGGTATCACTGAGAAATTTTTTAAAAAGAAACCGCGTAAAGCAAGGATAATCTCTCAGACGCCACGTTTTTAGACTTTGCTATATAGAAAAAGCAAGAATATTTTTGATTCTACCCAAATTGTTTATGGACTCAATGGAATATTTAATCCAATAATAATTCAACCAATACCAATATATGAAATATTAAATAATTATCCAACTCTTACATATTACTTTTATGCATACATAAAGTCACCATTTATTTTTTTCCTCAAAACGGGACATTTTTTAATTTTTATGTAATTTTAAGTAAATTCAAGAAAACGCATATTTCTCCAGTTTTTATTTATTAATGAAAAGATCAGGAATAAACACGTGAAAATAAATAATTTATGTGATCGTGCATTTTTCTGAAGAGCGCATTTATGCTACTTGGTGTAGATTTAAAAAAAGAATTAAATTCTTGGCAAGATTTCTTAAAATTAACTTTGGTAATTAGCGTTGCTTTATAAACTGCGACTTGCATTTGCGTTTTCTAGATCGTCCACAACTTATTCATAAGAAAAAGACCCTTTCCACGGGTGCATTAGTGCCGGGCAGACATTGAACTTTCGTATAATTATTGAATATAGTCTTATGATTTAAATTATTGGCCTGAAAGTGTTTGAACTGTTCCACCCAACGGCTTTTGGTTGAAATATCCCCAGTGTTTCATTCTGCCCTTTCATGAAATGTAATGTAGTTAGAACTAAAAGTGCGAGATAGCAGGCTTCTGAGCAACTTGCATATGTGTGACAAGTTTAGTGCATGCTTCATCACCCGGCTACTAGACATTACCGTAGGACATTTTGCTCTTCGGTCTCTTCTTGTTTGAGCTTGTTATCATGGGTTGCTCTCCTTCTGAAAACGGTACATTTGGACTTCCCGAAGCTGTGCTTAAGAACAACGGGACAGGCTACCAAAAAACGGGGCGTATGGTCCCATTATGAATACATCAATCACATATACACCACTTACGTCGATTTATTCACCAAAAGGTTTAGAACGAATCCATCAATCACCTGTATTAATAATTTTGAAACTACAGCAGATCTGATGAAATTTATTACGACAGAGAAATTCGGAATCTATTATGCGCCCTCCAAAAAGTTCGAGGCCGCGGTGGCCTAGTGGTAAGGTCTCGACCTAGGGACCGGAGGGTCGCAGGTTCGAAACCCGATTCCACTGAAGATCCGCCGTGTATGGGGCCTGTTGCACGCTAAATCATACGTAGTGGCCAAACGTCCTCCCGTTGGTGTGGCGCGGAAGTTTGGAGAGGGGGGTGCCAGCGCAGGTGTCGTCCTCGTCATCTGACCGCGGTTCAAAATTACGAGGTCCGTCCCTAAATAGCCCTCGTGTTGCTTCAAAACGGGACGTTAATATAACCTAACCTAACCTAACCAAAAAGTGCTTTGTACTTCTTAGGGGCATGTTTTATACGTACTATTAAACAATTATGCTAACATATTATTCCGATAATATAAATGCCGTAATTATTTTTGTATGTTCAGGGTACAAAACGCTCACACTCCGAAATTTATTACAGACAGCAAAATTGATTTCTATTCGATGCATATCCGAGCTTTATTTATTTAACATTCTTGAATACTTATCACAGAAAACTATTCGTCCTTTATAATCTCTACAGAGGATATTTGAGACCTGTTCTCTTTGCCTGAATATGCATGATAAGTGTAGATATATGCATTCTTTAATTATAAGTATTGGTTTCCTTTGAGGTATATTTTTTTACATGAACAATACTTTTATCTTCTTATTACCTTTTACCTAAAATTAATAAATCATGAATATGAGAAGTTATTTAATTGATTAGAAAAGAAATACTTGTTTTATCAAAAACAGATAGTTCAATATCTTTTCATTCAAAATATACAGTCTATTTGAATGTTAAGAGAATATTTATTATCTAACAATGAGTAGGTTTGGATGCAAACCGTAATTACTTCAGATGATAGGGAACAAGAAGAATCTTTTCCATTTTACATGAATTAGTTTGTTCGTTTCTTCACAAACTAAATACTTCATTCAACTGTTTTTCTTAAATGCTTCCTTGTCCACAGGTAAATATGAGTAAATCTAAGAAATACGTACAATCTGTTATTTATTTCAAATAACAGATTAAATTTAAATCAAATTTACTTCCATACTCACAGTGCCCTCAATAAAATCTTAGCTATCAAAAGTTAGCTTAATGTACTTAAAAAACGAGTGCAAGGTAAGGATACTCTTCTTCCCAATTTGAATCTCATACTTAGCGAATTTCGCGGATAAGCTTAGTATTCATTTTACCAATTCCAAAAATCCATCCATTAGGTTCATGTGGTGAGCAGTGATTCCTAATAGAAACACAATTTTATGCTAAGTAACAATTAAATATGATTTGCTTTGTACTCATTTTAGTATCAAAACTCCATCCATCAATTAGGTTCATGTGGCGAGTAGTGATTTCTAATAGAAACATAGTTTTATTCTAAGTAACATCAAATATAAACTGCAGATGTTTAAAAGTATTTACAAAGTTAGTATCAGTCATTTGATGTGCTTGATTGAATTCGCCAAAACGTTAATCCATGAATACATGACAGTTAAAGATCCCAAAATCCCCAAACGCTACCGATTCTTTGTCTTCTGATTGTTTCCCCTATAACTCATGCATGAAAAGGCCCACTCAGCTGCACAGAATAAAATTTTATATCCTGCATCCTATTTTCGCTAAAACAACCTCCATTTTTATGTCACACGTTCTCTTTTAGCCCCAGATGCTGCACCATTTCGTTCCAGTTTTTAGAGTATTCTCTGTTCGCAAAGTGGTGGAAGCCTTTTACTTTCGCCCCATGTCAAAAATTTGCGTAGAAAGCGCCAAGGGACTTTCATGAGCAACAATAAAATTTACAAACGCAGTTTTATTACAAATTTCGAAAATGGGAATAAGCAAAAAGAAGGCAGAGAGAGAAGACGTCTAAATCACTTAAGTCAGGACATTGCTTAAAGCTTTCACTTACGAAAATTTATTGATATCTAGTTTGTGTACCAGTTTTTGTTTCAGGAGAAGAGGAACTAAAGTTACAATGTCTTGAAGGAATAGTTGTTTATCAGTTGTAACTTCTTGGTAGCACTGTAATTTTGTTATTTTTCTCTTAAATGACTAACAGTTCTATAGTGTTTGTTTAATATATGAAGGAAAACATTTTGTTGGATGCTATAGAAAGTTTTCAGCTTTCAGCAATCGATGCTTATGTGCTTCTACGAGTCTAAGACAAGAAAACCAGAATTGTTTAAATATGCAAGTAGTAAACCGAAAAGTGTAGAAGAAAAATATTCGTGATTTAAAATGAAACTATTGTACCATAGAAACCAAATAAACGAAACTGAGAAATAACTTTCACGTTTGAAAATTTTTCTTCTGTTTCTTACTTTTTATAAATATCTTTCTCCTTCTAATTCATTTAGATAGAGTTAAATACTCTGTTGTAACAAAATGTTAGAATGGAATAATAACGCATGATCAACGAGGGATTACCCGATGTCCTCTAAGGAAACCAGAGGCAGTGGCTTCCCCGAAACTTTCTCGCATACGCATGACATGGTTGTGGAAAAGATACACTGAGAGCCAGAAACGTGCGGTATTCCCTAGTACAGACGTGGGAAACTTTTCAGCGTTCGCGCCTTTCTTCTGCGTTGTAAAACGAGGAAGAAACTGAATATGCAATTCCAACGAAGTTTTTGTAACTGATTGAAACGAACATTGAAGACATCTACAATTAGGGTTACAAGACTATATGCGAAACTTCATTCAACTAAGATCATTGCTTTTAAAAATTATCGTGTTCGGAAGCATGCTATTATTCAGACCGACAGACAGTCAATCTTTTGAGGAATTTGGCCCAAAACTTTATACGGACATGCATTCCTGATGCTAAAACTGTGTACCAACTTTTATCGATCTAGATATTTAAGTTTTTGAGTTATCGTGTTCACATGAACGGACAGACAGACTTCCCATAGACGGATTTTGTTCAAACTTTGAAAGAAACCTACAATTTATGTTAAATATCACATACCAAATTTCATCCCTGTAGCTCTAAGTTTTCGAGTTATCGTGTTCACAGACAGACATAATTCCATAAACGTGGAGATTCGTCAAAATTTCGAGTTCGAATTTTTTGATGATTTCAATACTTTCACTTGGTTTACTTAATATGCGAGAAATTAAAAACCACCTGAAAGAAAATCCAAACCCGCAATTAATCTGATGAACGGGGTGAAGGGGTATATAAGAAGGGTATATTTTTTTGACTTTGTAAGTCTTGCACTCGACAGAAAATTTGTCCAAATTAGAACTCCTATGGTGGGTGGCTCTTTGATGAAGTCCGCCATTTGGGGTTATCCTCCAATTTTTCCATTTTGATTGTTTTTTCTTTTGTTTTCTAGTTTTTTTCTTTTATGTGCTTTGGCTATTTTATTATTGGGGAATTTTTGTTGTTTAATTCTTTAGTGATGGGTTGGTTAGTTGTAGTAAAATGTATGATGCAATCACTGGATGCTGCTGCGTTTGGCGCGCAAAAAGGTGTATTGTTACCTTCGTTGATTACTTCTTCTGTTTCATTTTTTTTTCTAGTTTTTTTTTTCTTTTCTTTTTTATTGTTTTTTAATTTTCTATTGTTTTCTAACATTTTTTAATTTTCTATTGTTTGTTTTTGTATTTATTAGAATATGCTGCATATGCGCCATTCTGTATAATATAAAAGGATTGAATTAATTTTTAATTAATTCAAGGAAAAAAATTAATCTGTTAAATTTTATTAATTGTAACTGGTATATAAGAATCTTTTGAAACTAGAAAAGGGAAGATCAAATTCCAGAAATCTGCAGGAGGAAGAATTGGAGATGAATTTTCTTTGGAAAGCCTTCTCTCATTATTCTTAAAAGAGACACTATTTTAACGGAAAAATAATTCTTTTTAAGCGCCATTAAAACCAGAATTTAGTTTTTATAGACGGTAATTGCGCTCTTTTGAAGAAGTCACGGCATGGTGCATGTGGTCAATGAAACAAATGGGTCGGCTTTGTATTAAAGATATTCCTTTAGTTTGGCATGCATGTAATCGAGGACCTTTATTTTATGGCGATTTTAGTGTCGATTTAGTTCTTCCAAAAATTTTTGTTTCATATGTACTTTTGGTTGCCCTATAATGTAATGTATGGGGAAAATGAAATATTTGTTTAATGAGATTCCATTCTAAGCTAATTCACTATTTTTATTTCATTTTCAGATAAATTCCAGAAGAGCGGAAAAGAGCTTTTCTATTAATTGCCACAGAGCTGTAATTTGGCAATAAATCAAATTTTTCAAGCGAAAAATTAACCTTGGAACTTTAGAAAACAACATGAAAGAAAGTTTTATGAGGCAAATATTCTCAGAATATCTTTACAAAATTGGGTCAATTAGTTTCGACATCAGATGAGACAACATGGGATTTTTTTCTGCATTCGTTTCATTAATGCCCATTTGGAAGCTATATGAACCATGATTACATGAAGAGAATGACTTATGAGACGAATAAACTTTCAGCCGTCACATCGACTTCATGACGTTTGTACCATGCTCACTTATATAGCAGATTTCATTAACTACAAAGATTTATAAAATTAAATGTGAAAAAGAATTGCTATCATTGCCTATACACGGTACAAAATCTTCAGCAATAATTTGTCAGAAAAAGCTTGAATAAGGTAAGATAAAAAATAAGGATTTTAAATACTGGCGTCTGAACTTACATTACGATTCGGATGATCCCGTTGTCCCTATCTCTGGTAATATTAAGTTGATTAAAAAGAGGGGGTTTTAAAGTAATAACTGGCATAAAATGTAAATAGAATGAAAAAGAGATACAAACACATCACATTTTCAAGAGTTGCCTAATCAATTAAGACATTTATCATACCAGGGCACCAACTGGTTAATCCCGGCTTGGTAGAAATCATGTCTCTGCTCATTTAACCAATTCTTGGAAAATGTCTTGACTTCATAGTCTAAAAGAGAACTTTGTTCATAACACGTTCTCCTTTATTTGTGGGAAAAGAAAGAAATCATAAGGAGCCAAAACGGAGATGTATGGGGAATGGCACCATAAGTTTCATTGAAAGCTTTGTGTCAAATTTTCAGTTTGACAGGCAAAGTGGAGCTTGCATTGCCATACAAAAGAGTAACAATATCATTCAACATGTTGTATCTTTTTACCTGATGGCTTCACATAATGTCATCAGAGTGGCAGTAACTATCAGAAGTAACTGTCCATCCTTGCCTTTTCAATTTAGCGAGAAACCACGTTTCTTCGAGTCTCGATATTCCGATTGTTACAATTCATCTGAAGTTCAATGAACTTTGAGAACAACTATACTGGAACAACTAGCGCCATCTGTTGTCCCTCTGAGAGGAAAAACTTTTGCACTGGAGTGATTTGTATTAGATTGATGCTTCTTGTAATCATTTTTTTTTCTTTTGATCGATCCTCCTATTTGAAAATGTAATGAAGGTTACCAGAACTGAATTTATTTATATTAACCCTCTCATTCCGAACAAGGCGGTCATGGGCGGTCTAAAACTTTCCCCTTAACAGCGAAGAAGGCCGGTTTGAGGCGGTTCGCTTCTTTTGAGGAGCGGCTCTGAGATCGCTTCGGAGATAAGCGCGGTAGGGGGTCCAATTCTCTTTACGAACCACAGCCCGTTTCCGTGCGCCTTAAGGGAAGGTTATAGCTGGGATTGGGGTGGGGTAAATCGCCACACATGTTCGGAGAGTCCGATCCATGTCTTATCATCCCCAAAAGGTCCGGTTTTACAGGTGCTCCTCAGGATTAATCAGTTAAATTATTCTAACCAGTATTCATTGTATTGGAAAATTAGATACGCGAATTTTCAACATATTCGGGAAATATTCTGAAGTTTTTGTTCCTAGTAATAACTATTGGCAATTAAATTAATTTAACGTGTACGAAAAAAGAACCTACAAGACAAAGGTACCGTATTTCTCTTTTGAATCTCATACTTATTGAATTTCGAGGATTAGTTTTATAATCATTATCTCTTTCACAAATCCGACCATCTATCGGGTTCATACAATTAGCAGCGACTCCTAATAGAAATAACCTTAACAGAGTTATCCCAGTTCTGTCTTAGCATTCAGTGACATTGAATGACAGTCGTCGTGTACTGAGGCCGGAGTCCTAGTAGCCATCACCCACCGCAGCCCGACCCCTTCCGAATGAGATACGTACTATCACTGGTGCGGGGTAAGTCGACCCCCGCTATTACTATACCCACCAGGGAAAGCGAGAACCTGCTTACTTATCCAGCGTCTTCTCATCCGTAAGCTCGCGGTGCCCCCGGGGAATTTCTAATAGAAATAAAAATAAGATGTAAAACGTTTTCATTTCATGTAAAAGTATTGACAAATTTCGTAATTGGATTGGCTTCTGCTTCATGCATTCATAGCAACACTAAGCCGCAAATGCATGGCAGAAGAATCTCTATCTTTAAATCCGATGCACTCTTTCTCTCTTCGTTGTTCGATTGTTTCACCAGTACTTTATGAATAGAAAAGCCTAATCTGCTCTTAGAAAATGGCGTTATGGCCTGCATCCCATTTTCGCTAAAGCGGTCTATTTTTATGTCGCGCAGTCTCATTTAGCGCAAGATGCTGCACTATTTCGTTCCAGTTTCTAGAAGGAGTTTTGTTTCCTAAAAAGAAGAGAGCCGTTTGTCGTCACTCGATGTCAAAAATTCGGGTAGGAAGCGCCAAGGGAATTTTATGGCCAGTTTTAAAATTTACAATCACTGTATTATTGCGAATATTGAAAATGGGAATAAACAGAAAGTGAAAAACTAACGAGCTAATGCATGGTAATAGGAAATCCCAGGATTAAAGAGGATGTTATCTTCTCTGAACAGGCCCTTTCCCTGCCGACCTCAAAAAGTTTCACCTCTCTGACAGCGATTAATGCAGTTGTGCTGGAACTGGCACGGCACTTCACTAAGATACGCAGTGTCTTGGCATATGAGGAGGCCAGCGCCAAACTTCGAGCAAGAATTGCTGAAAAGAGTCGCCAATAACCTCGTCTCCAGGCAAAAAATTCGTAGGATAGTGAAATTCGTTAATGAAAACAGGTATCTCTTCCGACCTCCCTAGCCTTTAACTTTCCAGCGAGCTCAACCAGCAAGCTCCAAATGGCCAGATCCCCACCCCCAAAAAATGAAAAACTACATCTAAAGAAAAGAACATTAATTCGAAATAATAGTGCAATATTGTAAATTTCTCTGCTGTATATAGTGTAAATATCTGGGGGGGTCTTAAATATAAAATTCCAATATCTACAAAGAAAGTACCTCTTAATCTTTCACATAAGAGAATGACGCTTTCATTTATTAAAATGTATCGGTGTGTCAGTTTTACTTTAACAGAAATGGTAATTAGTTGGAATTTTTTTAAAAGAAAGGTTGTTTTCTTTCTAATTAGTCAATTTTGACATTCAGTGAAAAATAGCTCTAATAATCTCGTTTGTTAAACGTACGAGAGAAAGCTTCTTTTGAAATTTTATACCAGGTTTTACATCTTTTTACACTGTCTGTGTTCATGGTTTTACGAGGTTTAAACTAGAAAGCCCAATTTGCACATATTAAACTTAAAACTGTAAAGTAGAACTGCTTCTGATCTAAATTTAAAACTCCATGAACAGCCAAATGAGTGAAACTCGGAAATAATTTTCTGGTTTTTTTAAATTTTTCAGAATTTCTCTCAAAAGATAAAATGAAAATGTTTGGTCATTATGTGACGCAATAATTTTGTTTTAAAAACCCTCTAACCTCTATTTTCCAAAACTCTATCCCAAAATTTTACATACTTCATTTTACATACGTACGATGTAAACATATCAGGTACACCAGGTTATTTTCATAGGAAAATTACGCCTTAAAGTTTGTTTCTGGAATTTCTCGTTCAGAACATCAATTTTAGTTTTCAATGAAACTGGTAATCCCTCCTTATTATCAGAAATTTCCGATATTTCCCAGAGAGACAATTTCACGTTAGAGTGCATTTGCAATAAACACGTCAACAGTTCATTTGCAATTAACAAACATTCGACGAAATTAGTTTCCTGGGAGAAAGGAAGTTGTTTCCGTTCACAGATATACTGATGTACAAAATCAAAGAGTTGTTTTGAAAAATGAAAGAAAAATGTGTTTATTGAAACTGATTAAACGAAGACATTTGTTTAGCAAAAAGAATCGAATTGAAAAGGATTTTGGTCTCCATTTTCTCAACCGAATAGAAGCCACATGAACTCTACACTATAGACAGGTGTGGCATGGTCTCTGTATTTTCTCAAAAATAATCAATTAAATGTCCAATTAACTTCTTAAAAATAGAAAACAGGGACTAAGTATATTATAAGATATTATTTTTTAACTTCTGACTTCTCATCAGATTATCATACCTCTCTACGATTGTCCGCAATTATTACAAATTTTTTAATATCCGAAATAATGCACCAATCATCCATAGGAGCTTTAGTATTAGTATCAGTCACCGAAAGCTCTAGATTAAATTAAATTCATTGGTGTTTGTTAGAAAACATACCAAGTTTATTATCTCCTTCGCCTGCTCATTATAAATCCTCTAATATCCGAAATAATGCAACATTTATCATTTTTCCTCAGAGCTTTAGTATTAGCATCATTCACCGAAAAATTTTATCAAACGCAATTCGGAGAGGTTTCCAAGAGCCAACCGCGGTCTACTAAGTTTTATCCTTATTTGCTATTGAGAACGTAAGGAAAGGAACTTAAAACTAAAAACAGAATCCTGAAACTGATCTGCAGTTGATCCAACCAGTTGAGCTTGAAATAAAACTTCGAGTTCTAAAATGCGATCTATCAAATGATGGTTGATTACATTCAGCTTAGATTAACATTCTAAAAGGAGTTTCATTTTTATAATCTCTTGTATTGTTTTTATAAACGTGTTTTGGCTTCCAAGACCTGGATAACAAAAATACGATTTCTGTTCTTTTTGTGCATAATTTCTTAATAAATCTATTGGAAATTAAAAATTCTACGTTGTCCTGAAATAATTGGTACTAAATTTTACAATTTTCACGAATGGAATTTCCTCTTTAGTGATATTTAAATATTTAAAATTCGGAACATTTTATTTTGTTGGAAATTCAAGTAGATAATCCCATTTATACATTCCATCTGTTCTATATGATTGCATTCCGTTACACTTCATTAAAATCCATATTGAAGGACATCAAAGAAAATTACTACTATGATTACAATATTTTCGTAGGAAGAAATGTTATAAATTTTCCCTCATCTTTCTTTCCACACTTCTAAGGTCTTCTAATTTCTAAGGTTCAAAACACAACTTTAATGCAGCAGTCTAGAATATCTTTAATCTCAGCAGCGTGTAATGCATAATTTGCAACACACCCAAATTCTGAATCTGAATCCTGTTATTATTCTATCACTGGATTTGAATTCGAATAGATAATGTGTCAATACGGATATTTGACACACTATATTTCAAATTCAAATCAACACCTTCAAAGATCTTACATTCTACAGACATGTTACAATCCATTAGGGTGCATATTAGCACCTTTAAAATTCTTTTTTCAATTCTTTTTATCGGAGTTCAATACGCTTTCTAGACTGAATAAAAGCACGCAATTACCATCACCGGATCACCCGCTTTGTCCGAGGAGAACAACCACCAGAAAGCAATTCCGACCAAAGCAAACACCGAAAGCAGTGCAATTAATCTGATGAAAGAGGGATGGATAACTGAGAATCCTCGAAACTAGGAAAGGGAGGGTAGAGCTCCTAACTTGTGGAAGAGGAAGACCGTGGGGCCCACATTCTTTGGAGAGATTTCGCGCCCTGTGTTTAGAAGAGACGCCATTTTAACGGACGAATAACTCCTGTTAAGGGCCACTAAAAACGGAATTCAATTTTTATACTCGGTAATTTGGCTTATTTGAGGAAGTCGTGGCAAATGGTGCGTGTGGTGATTGAAACGAGTGAGATGACTACTTCTCAAAGACGATATTTCTTTAGTTTGGAATGCATGTGGGCGATGTCTTCGCTTTTATTGCCATTTTTGAGAGGATTTGGTTCCCCCAAAGAATGTAGTTTCACAAGCTTCGGTTGCACCACAGTGTGGCACAATGGAATGTGTGGAACAAATAGAATATCTGTTTAACTCTTTAATCCCGGGGCGATTTTTTTCTTCTAGCTCCTTTAAACCAGGGCTTTTTGGAAGAAAACGACATGAACTGGACTCTCTCAACCTGGGCGGTCATTTTGCCCACCCCTGCTATAAACTTCTCTTAAGGCGCGCAGAGGCCGCGGTGGACTAGTGGTAAGGTCTCGGCTTTGGGGCCGGAGGGTTCCAGGTTCGAAACCCGATTCCACTGAAGATCCGCCGTGTATGGGGCCTGTTGCACGTTAAATCATACGTAGTGGTCAAACGTCCTCCCGTTGGTGTGGCGTGGAAGTTTGGAGAGGGGGGTGCAAGCTCAGGTGTCGTCGTCGTCATCTGACCGAGGTTCAAAATTACGAGGTCCGTCCCAAAATAGCCCTCGTGTTGCTTCAAAAACGGGACGTTAATATAACTAAACTAAACTAACTAACTCTTAAGGCGCGCGGAAATGGGTTGTGGTTGGCAATGATAATTGAACCCCCTACCACTCTTATCTCCTAAGCCAGCTCAGAACCTCAACCCCCCTCAAAAGAAGCCAGCCGCCTCAGACCGGCCTTCATCGTTGTTAAGGGGAAAT
>BGPR01005319.1:0-33351 GCA_013235015.1 Araneus ventricosus
TTCTCATCTCGCCCAATGTACTGCAACACTAAATTGCTCTTGTATAAAGGTTGGTTGCATTTTACGGATCTTAACCTAGACAAAAAGAAATCTACCATCCCCCTCCGGCTAACTGGAGGATTTTTTAATTTTGGGGTTTATTTAACTACATGTTGCTGCTCCATCCAGCACAAATATTAAATCAATTTATTTATGTGCGTTATCTAACTATAATTCAAACCAAAAGGAAGTAGAACTGACAGCAAAAAACATGACCCTCCAATTTATTTCACTGAATAGAATTTGTTTTAATTTTAAAATGATGTAAAAAACTCTCCTCCCCGGATAATAGCTTCCGAAAAACATTCCACTGACGAAATCAAAAAAATATAGCAATGACAAATTGTCAATTATCAAGTTATAGTTACTTTTAAAGATGTATGATAATCTTTCCCCCCCCCCCCAGGTAAAAGTTTCCGAAATTTTCAATTAAAAAACAAAATGATGAAATAAAAAAAAATGGCAAACCATCAGCCAGAAAGGCAATTTCGATACTTCTGGAATTCTTTTAGAATATTCTTAATGATGTCAATGAAGAACATTTGGATTTACAACAAAAAAGCAAAATCATATTTGATCACGTGTTATGATTGAGATCTCTAGATGGGAGTATACAAGCACGTGAAGAGAATACTCCTAATTTTTTAAGCAGTTTAATTATTTAACTGAGACACTGTATTTAAGGGTCTTGTCTTTCTAATGAGCCACTGTAAGCCTTCAGTCAAAAAATTCAAATTTATCATAAAATATTGGAGAGGATCAATCCTCGAAGTTTATATGAATACTACAAAGTGTGTGTGTGTATGAAGAGTTTATATGAATATCTAGAATTGACTACACATAATCTAAATGACATAATGAACTCAGGCCTACTTTAATATCAGTAGTTCATTTAAATAAAATAATAAGGGAATAAGAATAGTTTACTTCTCTGGGTGATTAATTGGCCTTTGTATTTTATTAACTTGATAGGTTTTGAGATTCAGATACATAATTTAGAACTCACTTGTTTTTTGAAATTTAGATTTGTACTACATAGAATTTCTTATAAAAACTAACAAGTAATGCAGTAGAAATGGTTTGGATAAAAATTGTTAGAAATATATACATCTATGCATGAATTTGTTGGATTAGTCTTGTTTTTAAGCTATTAAAGACTTACCATCTAATTCAGAATCATGATCCAATGCTGAAAAAAAAAATCAGGAAGCACAACACTCTCCAAACTTCCACACCTGCCAACGGTATGAGGATGTTCCACTAGAGATAGCATATTTAATAATTAACAGGTACATATATTAGTCCAGTCAATGAAGGCCAGAATCAACGAATAAAAAAAAATTGTTTCATTTTAAAATCTGGCACAGTTGTTGGGAATAGCGTCCTTAAAAGATATACTAAAAGTCCCTGCCAGTGGGGGTTGCACAGGGTTTTTCAGTTCTTCTCAAATATCTCGAAAACTATGGGCTCTAGCGAAAAGCACTCAGTTGCAAAATTAAACTACATGAAATTTCCTACAAAAAAGTCTTACAATTGTTTTGTTTTTTTGTAGCATCACTAGTTTAGAAGATACAAGGGGATTCAAAAGTGATTTTTTCTAAAATTCCTAATTTTAATGAAAAAATCAATTAAAAGTATGAATTGACAACCCTCATAAAAACCTCTTGCCTATATAATAATTATACAAGGGTAGTATTGTATGTGTAGGAGCGGGTGGGGGCTAACAAACCCAATTTCCTTCATCCCCCTCACATCTGTTCCCCTTCACAAGTCTCCTTCTACTCATAGTCCCATTGTTTTCAAGATATTTAAATAAAACTGAAAACGCCCCAAAATTTCAAAACTACACCAATTTTTTTTTCCTATTTTTCCTTCGTTGACGGACTATATAGGGCAAATTTTTGATAGAATCTAATCCTAAGATTAATTCATGAGTGTCCCCTTCTGAAACCAACATTACCACTAAGCCATCACAGCTATGACCGATTTAGTGTAAACTCAGCATCAATAACAATGCATTATCTTAATGAAGAATCTTCTGATGGAATTGAAGTGGGGTAGAATTGTATAATCAATTTTGAACAAACGAATTAGCAAACAAAACAATATTGAATTAAAACAATCTTACTATTTTTTAGAAATAATTTTAGTGTTAACCCTTTCTTGGTCGGATTTTTTTTTTTTTTATTGCAGAAAATACAAAATGATTATGTTTTCCATTCAAGGCGAGAAATCTCACCGCAAAAACATGAAGAAAGTAGGACTATTTGCGCCATCTTCTGGTAATATTCAGGAATACAAAAAATAATAGAGGAATAGAACAAGACGTGCCAGTAGCAACAAATTCACTTTCAGCGATGCAATTTTTCTCCTTGACGCATGATATGGGACACTAACCTATAAGTACAAAAAAGCTGAAGGTATGATGTGCGACGCCGACAAGAAGGGGTTAAAATCTGAACATTCACAGTTAAAAAGAAAATAGAAATTTCGATATTAGTATCGATAGTTTATTTTTAATTCAATAACATATATGCAGCTAAAAATATTGGTTCTTGGTCTGTTTTTCTTTCCCGATTTATTTCATTTCATATTTCAGAAAGGGGAAAAAATCCTCTTTAAAGATACCAATATCTGGATCTTAAAATGAACTTAAGATAAAATATTTTCACATGCTAACATTTCATGTCTTTGAAGAAACATTAATCTGATTTTACCTCTTATGAGGAAAAAAAATAACATGTTTTTCAGCAAAAGAATACTTTCCAAATAAATGATGTAGAAAAAAATATTTTATTAATATTTACATCAATAGAACTTAATATGATGCTGTCATATTCCTTTCAAAACAAAAAAAAAATGAAATGATGAAACTGAATGATCCATATTTTGTTTAGTTCATTATCTTAATTAGGTTTTGGCCTGCCACCCGGTCTTCCATGAGCTGCACCTCTTGCCTGACCACCTCCACGACCTCCTCTGTTTCCAAAGGTACCTACAGAACAATAAGAAATATCTAAAATATTGACCAATTAAATAAAATGACTTTTTAATAACACTTAAGGTATAAAATGAAATTTCATACCACAGTTATTGATGTAGTATATTACATGTTTCCTCTTCTGCAACATTTATGACCCCAGAAATGATGTAAATATGCGAGCCATATTTGCATATACAGTAAATTCTCGACTATCCGGCATTCAAGTATCCGGAAAGCTCAACTAACCGGAAAAATTAGAAAATGAATTTTTCTAAAAATTTTACATCCGGGTGCCAAAATTTAGCAAGCGCGCGCTCGCCGGGAAGTTCCATTCACGCGGACAATTTATTTCTGGAATGCAACGTCAGCTACGCAGACGCACGGAGGGGAGCGTAGAAGGGGGAAAAAAGCAATATACAGTACTGTGATGTACACAGATTTGTTTATGGGTTCCAAAGCAAAATGTGAGCAAAAAAAATAATAAGGTTCTCGCCTTTCAGGAAAACGAGACTTAAAACAAGAAATAAACAACCAAAAAAAACGGTAAAGGGACAGAATCGGTAAAAAATCTCATGAGGAGGGTACTCTAAGATTGGTAAGTCTCTTTCTTTTTCTTTATTTATTTACTCTCCGAATACCGGCAGATGTTGATTCCGATTACGTAATATCATGTACTGGAGAATTAGAGGCGCGCGTATTTCTCAATAACCCTGGCGATTTTTTAAAAGATAATTAATTTGTTTTGATATTCAGTCTGGAATTTGTTTATGATCACTTAAAAGAGTTTTATTATGCTTGCTGAGTAGAATATTTTTCAGTTTCGTCGGGTATTTTTATAATCTATATATTTACGGTAAAAATCTGGCTACAGATCATACTTTTTTTCCATCATCAAAATGTTAAATTAAAATCTTCATAATATGTTTTGTAAATAAAATGTTATGGAAGATACAGAAGTATTCTTAAAAATTTTATTTAATTCACATTTCAAAATGACAAAAACAAATTATTTGACCGAAAAAAAGGCTACAATCTACCCCTTTCCCCATTTTTCCCATGACACTCAACTATCCGGACATTTCAGGTATCCGGAAATCGGTGTTTCCCGAGCATGCCGGTTAGTTAAGCTTTTACTGTAAATGGGAACACACATATATTTTTAAATGTTTTTTAAAAAATGAATTAATCATATTTAAAATTAAAAGAAAATATACAGACTAATAAAAATACATAAAAATGAAAAATAGAAATTATGAAATAACCAAAAAACTAAAGGGTTTAAAAGATTAACAAACTCATTAAAATGCTGGTATTAAAAGAATTAAAATTTGATATGAATGCTTGTGGAAAGCCTGCCATTTATTAAATGAAAATATGTTTTCATTATTTTTTTGTCATTTAAAATAAAACTTAAGGGAAATGGTTGAAATTCTAACCAATATGGATATCATATTTCACCCCTTTTGGAGGAGATAATATAACATTTCATGTTTTGCTTTTCCCCCTCTGTTTACAACAGTTGTACCAATAAAAAAAAAATAAGATTTCATTGTTCCTGTCAAACTAAGCTGTTTCTTCACAAATCACCAAACAAATAGTTTTCCCACCCTCCCCGGGGGCCCCCCCCCCCCCCCCCCCGATCATGTGTGACAGACAAATTAATTGGTAGTGAGGGAAAACAAGAATAGGTAACAAAGCAGGTAGCTGAGAGGGGGGCAGGTCTTATCTTCTAATGATCTGAAAAGGGAGGTAAGCAAGCAGCCTTTTTAAAATCCCCACTTTAACTAATAAATATATTAAGTTGCCAGAAGTATACATATCTGTTTTATTTATTATTTATTTTTGTTTCATCCACTATCCTTTTTTTGTCCTTTAGCTCCACCCTCCTGCCCCAAATAAATGTTTTAAAATATAACTATGATTTTTTACTATTTTCCTATTAATAACATTAAATAAATTTTAAAATAATATTAATTAATTGTAATCTAAAATGTCTAAGCTAAGTGATATATATATTTTTTTTTTTTACCCAAATATAAATCATTGTGCATTTTCAGAGAACAATAACTTAATTTATTGTCACAGCCACGCAATGGGTTTGGAATCATACTTGTCGAAATTTTGTATAAGCATAAATCATTTAGCAGTTGTACCACCTAGAGAAAATATTTATGATTAGGGACAAATAATGAAATATTAGATTTTCTTACAATTCTAATCAAAAGAAAAGGTATGAATAAGTGTTGCAATAACAGCAAAAAAAATCCTACCATAAGATCAACAGGAATGAACTCCTGTTAATTAACCTGAAAGAGATTTAAAAGTTTGGCCAAAGCAGCTAGAATTTTTTTTTAACCGAAGGAAAGCAAGAAAAGGTTTGTTTTTATCTCCCTCACATAATATCAGGCGGATAAAAATAGCATGCTTGGGGTTTTCCCATCTCATGGCAGGCAGAGAAATCACATCACTCATCTTCAACTTCAGGATGTTCTTCTTTAATGAAAGAGGAATTCCACTTCCAAAGAATCACTGCTCAGTTGTGATTTAAGTTAAAGCACTCAACTTATTACAATGAAGTATTAAATTCTGAGCATCCAAATCTCATAAAACATTTAAAGTAACTCCTTCAGGCTTGCCTTTACCATAATTAGACCTTTCAATCACGTTATTCAGTTAGTCATATATATTTAATTTGCAGAGGTTCTATACACTGAAGGACAACTATACAACTCGGATTTCAGTACATACAAACTGACCAAGAAGGATCAAAATCAAATGGCAGCATCAATATATATGTGATGTAAATGTTATAAGCTGGCAGATGTTTTTATTATTATTATTATTAACAAGAGATTTCCTGGTAGAATGCTGATAGAAGATAACACAGAAATGGTGCATGAAAAATTTGTTTTGCACGTGTGAAACAGTTTATTTTTGTTTCCCTTTGGCATGGAAAGTTAAATATTGAAGAGGGGATACATGAATGATTTCACTCGCAGGAAAACTGTGGATACATGAGAAAAATGTTCATTATAGTAGCCAATGAATTCAGAGCTGACAAGAAAGAAATAATTACATACCCAACAGGACAAATGTGGTGAATTTGAAACTATTTTATATGTGTGTGCACACCTACAATTAATCACATTTATTTTTCATCATGGTAAACAAATGCTCAAAATTTCACATTGGGGGGGGGGGGGATTTATGGTTAGAAATTTTTAAACTGTTTCATAAACCATCTTCAAATTAACAAACACACAGATGCATAAAATCATTTTTTAAAAAGCATTCATCATTTTCAATGAAGAATTTCAAATCAAATCAGAAATATTTTCACTTGATGATTCCCACAAGACAAGTAAGATGCTCAGTTTTACACAGGACCTCTCTGCCTTATACATTTGCTTAAGAATACACGTACCAGAATTTTGATGCAGTTCAGCAACCTAGAACCAACTCTAAAGTGTATTTGTCGAGGTTTCCATGAAATATTTCCGAAAAATTTCCAATGCTGCATTGTTCTAAAATTGATTATTGCACTATAAGTAGTGTACTGTACAGAACATGAAGTCGGATTAGTTTTCCATTATGAAATACTACTCTCTCAAATACAGAGTGAAAGAGGAAACCATAAATCTACAAATTGGTAGCTGGTTCCTAACTGCATAATTGTGCCCTATTTTACTGCTGTATTTCACAAAGTACACAACAACTACCTTTTTCATTTATACTATTATTATTATGTTCATTGCATCGTTTCACAAATTTACTCACCTTTTGGTTTCACAACCTTTTTTTAAATTAACTGCTAAGCTACGGCCAGAGGGTGGGGACTCTGGGAATTGTTGATTTTATATATTTTTCCAGACAATTGAAAATTCATGATGGTAAGCAAGACAGAAAAGTGGAAGTATGTATAGTTAAAATGTATGAAGTAATATGATTAGAGCCTGAACTTCTAATCAATACATACTACTATGTATGATTATATCTATTAAAAGACAATGAGATGAAGTTAGAAGCAAACTAGCAAGAAGAAAATGGTTCCCTTATATGCATGGAATTATGGTAAACTATCCATATATTCAATAAATTATCTTAGGAATGTTTATTAACAGGGTCTTGAAAGGAATTCTCTGAACCAAAAATTTCACAGGTGTTTTGTTTAATGAGAATAAATAATAGCTCACACTCTTTGAGCAATAATAGCCTAAATACAAGCTCAAAAAGATACTGCATTATCTCCTAACATCAACCATTGGAAAAGCTGGATTTGAAAAAGTGAAAAATCTCAAAGTTCAGCTGTACCTGGGTCACAAATCAAACTTAAACATTGATTATGAAATCTGGTAAACACAAACACACAGAAAAAAAAATCAAAAGTGCCTTCAGACATTTACATTTCACAAGCAATTTAAGCTTACCTCTTCCACCGCCTCTTCCTCTTTGTCCCATTCCTCCTCTCTTCATATCACCTCTCCCTCTTCCTTTAGAGAGAGTTTCTTCTTTAACCATATCAATGACTTCATCAGGTATTCTCATATATTTTATCGTACTCCCTCTAACATAGCATTCTGGCATTCTCAAAAATTTATCACCATCCTGTACGAGAGAAAAAATCCTTAATTTGCATTAAAAAAAACATTCAAAAATAAAAAGCTTTACGATGATTTGCAGAATTATTGATGATTATCGCTAAAAGAGCAAATTAAAATTAATTATTCATAAATAAACGATTTAGTAGTTCTATGATGGTGCAAAAAGTTATAATTAATCAACTAAAATAGGTAAAAAAAACTTTTAGTAGAGCAGTTAAAAAGTAGAGATTTGTTTTATTTATTTTATACTTTTGATTTTATTTATTATTACAAACATTTTGAAATTTCAAAATAATTTTTCATTTTCACTACCAGGTGCACAACTAATAAAAAGCCAATCTCATTAAATTAATCAATTAACTGATGATTAAGTTCAGCAAATATTAAAATAATGTATTGTCATTGAGAACACACAAATGTACAAAACAGCAAGTCAGGAAGTGAATGAAAAGTTAATTACAAAGCCCTATCTTTGCAAACATGAAACAAGTCAAGTTTAACTGTGGAAAAACACGAAAATTTTCCTTTAGAAAACTATCTTGCAGAATGATCTTTGACAATATATAAAAGTATAGAATACTCATTTTATGTTAAATGACTAAATACCATAGTTAATAACATTACACATCTTCATCTTCTGTTTTTAATAAAAGTAGATTCCTTTCTTTATACATAAACTTAAAATATGCCTGAAGGAAAAGTTGCAACATAATGCAAGGATTTTCAACAGATTCACAATAGAATGCATACATATATGCAAATTAATATTGTGCACAGACATGTAAAATAAAACATGCATGTCAAAATGCATAATAAATATTGAATATTGGCCTAAAGTTTATAATATAGTTAATGTCATTATAGAATCCTCCAAGATACTGGACCATTTTTTTCTAAACATAGAATGAAATTATGAAAATATATCTGTCATTTTCAAAAGATTGCTAAATTTTTATATAGCTTAAAGTAACCATTTCCATCACCCTTGCTTGGTTATATACTTAAACATTTTATCAAAGTGAGAGTGTTTCATTTTATGATACAATACATAGTATTAATATTCAGGCCAAAATGAGCAGCAAATAAAATCAAAATATTATCAAAATTTTATTAACCAACAAAAGTGGAAAACTGTAACTCAATACTGAATGGAAAAGTCAATGATAAAAGCAGTTAACAATGTGGTAAAATAATGCACAACCACTATGTGCTGATGCACAAGAAAATATCATGATGTTTAGATGCAATTTTGTTGATTGTGACAATTTGAACAAAATGTTAGGAAAATATATATTAAAAAAAATGATAATGAGCTTTCCTTTGAACCCTAGCTATTTTCAACAATGGAAGCAAACTGAAAAAGACAATTCTCATCGTTATAAAAATTTTTGTTAATTTCTTAAATGAAATATTATAATTTCATTTGTAATAGTTTTCCTTGAAATTAAGGAATATAGTAGTCAAATTAATGAAAATAAAACCAACACTAAAATTCAAATCAGTCAAAACAGCGATAAGATTCAATGTTTAATTATCCATCGGAAAAAATAACAAAACGAATGTATGACAAGGCTCAAGTGTTATGGATAACATTTAGAAAACTTGAGTATAAAACTCATACATTTAAACAAATATGAGGCATTAAAAATGACAAACACACTTTTTTTTTAATGTTATTATTTTTTTCCTTCTCCATGGCATCTGGGTCATCCATACCCTTTTGGGGGGCCCGCCCGGGGGGGGGGGGGGGGGGGGGGGGGGAACTAAGACAGGAAAGAATATGTCATTCCCAAGAGCAAAAAGATATTTTAAAATCTTTATTGCTTTGTATTCGGCTATAAAATGTCAAAACGAACATTCATTACCAAGAAATATAATGAATTAAGGTAAGTGCTCCAGTAGTAGGCCACTTGAATTTTTAAGTTGAAAAACAAAAAATTCCAACATTCCAATGAAATAAGAGATCTGCGTCTGGTAGGCTGAAACCCTTATCAACTAAATACCAAAGGCACAACATTCATTTCCTGTTTAGTTAGGAGCTAGAAAGTTTGGTTCTGAAGTTGGTCTCTGAGAGATGCATTTTAAGCCTATTCTTAGTGATTTCATAAAGAGGTAACTCTTCATTCAACTATTTTTTAGCATACATTCTATTTGTTTTTAAAAAGAATTATTATTGATATTATTTGATTATATACTGAATGTATTATAAACTATCATTAAATTAAATAATATTAATAATTTATGGATAGTGAAGGGTGGGCCCACTTTCGGATCAATGCTTTACTAAATGCTCCAATAGTGGGCCTAGGGGGCTCAGTACTGGAGAACATGCTTTCTCTCAAATAGACTGTTTTGTGATGTTGAAAAAAAAGAGGTTATATCTTGCAAAATCTTTTTATATAATTGGATTTGCTTTATTTTTTTATCAGAACCAATAGTGGGCCACATGACCCACTTCCGATACACTAATGGCCCACTACTGGAACATTCTGACCAATTACTTAATAAATATTTTATAGTATTGACCACTGAATTTTCATTTTGGAACAATGGAAAGGAGAGAAAAACATTATTCGGAAGATAACTTAATAGCTGCCATTAATAGGGTAGAAAAGGGACATAGCATTCGCTCAGTTGCTAAAAAATACTTTAAATCTACATAGAACAAAAAGGATTTTTTAATTGTTGAAAACGATTTATTCAATATAAAATATCAAGATTTAATATCCATAATGCCCCAACCAGAACTTAAAATGAAAGATCGATAATTAGCATATACCTTTAATAAAAAATTGGCTGTTAGAAAAAAATGTAAATCTCATGTGACTAGAATATATAAATAAAAGATTTCACCTATATCAAGCCCTTTTTTATATTTTTCATAGTGTATAATGTTAATGTATTGTTATTATTACTATATATAATGATTTTATTCTTTTTTCTTTGACACATTTGACAAATCTGGGTTGCCCACTACTGGTACATCAAAAGTTTGCTATGCCCACTTCTGGTGCATAGGAGTGATCTAAGTTTTTAATTTTTAAAAAATTATATTACAATTATTTTGATATTTCAGGTGATTAATATTTTAGATAAGAGTTTGAACAACCATAAAAAAATATAGATTAGCAAAACTTCTCTAAAGTTTAGTTGTTAATTGAGGAAATACCCTTAAGTGGCCCACTACTGGAGCATTTACCTTAACTATGAACACAGTTTTAGATTACTTCAAGCTTTGTATTTAAAGTTTTTATGCGAGTTATCCATATGAACATCTAAAGCGGACATTTACCACTTCATTCAAAGAACACTTAAAACAAGGCATATTTAAGATATTAAATTAAAGCCAATATCAAAAATTACAAATAATGATTTGACAATATATGAAAGCAATTTTTAATATTTAGAATCAAAATGAAAGGGAAATAAAAATAATTTGAAAAGATAAGGATAAAAGTAAACTGCATGAATGTTATGTAATGTAATGTATGTAAAACAAGACCCAGTTGGAAACATATTAACATGAAGTTAGAATATGAGCACAAAATCAGAATTACAAGAATGGCTTCCACATTACAGCTAAATAAGCAAAATCTGTCAAATTACTACCCCCAAGACTGTAAAAATTAGGACTCTAATCACTTAATGAACAAATGTTTTTTCTCCATTAAATTCAAATATTTCTATGAGCTACAGGCAATGTAAATGTCTTTCTTCAATTTAATAGATTAATTTTAGGATCCTCAAAACTAAAAAAAAAAAATGATCCACTTAATGAAGCTATTTAAAAAATTCTGCATGTCACATTATTTTTTATTTTCCATAATGAGAATAAACATGAAAACCATAATTTCCAAGTTCTATTAACATACATGCCAATCAATTTTATGGCTGGATAAGATGGAAGTAAAATTTCAATTCCTTAAACAAACCAAAATAATGTTTAACTAGTTAAAAAAGGAATTAAAAAATATCATAGAAAGACAAAAATTTTATTCTGCTCAGATTTTTCTGTAATTATTTATATTAAACAAATGTCGAGTGTTATTAACCCATAATTCATATTTAAGAAAATAAAATACATTTATGCTCATTTGACTTCTAATGAACATTCAATTTTGCAAAATAACAAAATAAGGAGTTTTGTTTCCAACTTGAGGTATTTAATTTTAATGTGGCTGTAGTAATATTAGCTAAGTTATTAATATAAAAAATATGTAATTTTTATTTTAAAAATATTGAAAACATAAGACAAAAAATAAAGAAATCAATCTGCTGAAGTAATTTAAAGGGTTAAAAACACAAGTAAAACCAAAAACTTAATGAAAAATGCACAGATAGATAAGGTAAATGCTCCAGTAGTGGGCCACTTAAGGGTATTTCCTCAATTATCATCTAAACTTTTGAGAAGTTTTGCTAATCTGTATTTTTTTATGGTTGTTGAAACTTTTATCTAAAATAATAATCACCTGAAATACCAAAATAATTGTAATATAATTTTTAAAAAATTAAAAACTTAGATCACTCCTATGCACCAGAAGTGGGCATACCAAAAGTGGGCCACCCAGATTTGTGAATTGTGCCAAAGAAAAAAGAATAAAATCATTATATTTAGTAATAATAATATATTAACATTATACACTATAAAAATGCAATAAAAATGGCTTGATATAGGTGAAATCGTTTATTTATAGATTCTAGTCACATGAGATTTACATTTTTTCTCTAACAGCCAATTTTTTTATTAAAGGTATATGTTAATTATCGATCATTCATTTTAAGTTCTGTTTGGGGCATTATGGATATTAAATCTTGATATTTTATCTTGAATAAATATTTTTTTTCTTTTATCATCTTCCTTCTGCAGCCAGAAAAGAGCCCTTTTAAATGGTGATGGAATATTTTTCGATGGTCCAGCAATGCGATAGTTATTATTGTCTGCCTCGTTACAGAGCCCAACTAATTCTTGAATATCAGTCTTTTCCTCAACAGTACTATAAAATATTTATTATTTAAGTAATTGGTCAGAACGTTCCATGAGTGTACCAGTAGTGGGCTATTAGTGTATCAGAAGTGGGCCATGTGGCCCACTACTGGTTCTGATAAAAATAAAGCACATCTAATTAATAAAAAGACTTTACAAGATATAACCTTCTTATTTAAACATCACAAAACAGTCTATTTGAGAGAAAGCATGTGCTCCAGTACTGGCCTTGCTAGGCCCACTACTGGAGCATTTAGTAAAACATTGATCCAAAAGTGGGCCACCCCTCACTATCCATAAATTATCATTATTTAATTTAAAGATAGTTTATAATACATTCATTATATAATCAAATAATATCAATAACAATTCATTTTAAAAACAAATAGAATGTATGCTAAAAAATAGTTGAAAGGAGAGTTACCTCTTAAGGAAATCACTAAGAATAAGCTAAAAATGCTTCTCTCAGAGACCAACTTCAGCAACAAACTTTCTAGCTCCTAACTGAACAGGAAATAAAGGCTGTGCCTTTGGTATTTAGTTGATAAGGGTTTCAGCCTACCAGAGGCAGATCTCTTATTTCATTGGAATGTTGGAATTTCTTGTTTTTCAACTTAAAATTCAAGTGGCCCACTACTGGAGCATTTACCTTATTAAAATTATTCAGATCTGCATATTTGGTAACAATCTTAAAACCAGAAGAAAAAAAAAATCATATTCTCCATCATCTGAAAAAAAAAATCTTCAATTATCAAAACAAAACTTTCTTTATGACCAATCCCTTTAAATTATAATTCCATCTTAATATGAGAGGCATAATTCTACTGATGACTCAAATGTTTTGAGAGTTTTAAGAATCTTAAAGCTCTATTGTTAAAAAATACTCATTCTCAGAATAATACTTACTCGTGATGTGCAGATCACTTCTCGAAGATTAATATTCATCCAATTGTCACAGTTTACTAAATGACCGTTATATGTTTCACCATTTTTCAATTCTACAAGCTACAAAGAGAAAAAAAAACACATTCAATAGAAATGTTAAATGCATGCTTTAAATAAAAAGGAGTCAACAAAAATTAATAAATTAAGAATAGAAAAGAACACAAATTAAAAATGCAAACATAAACAAAAAAAATACAAACTGAAATAAAGAATTTAAAACATTCCACAATGGTGAACAAAACATAATTTTCATAATCAATGAACATGAACAACTGAAACAAATAAATTAGTCATAAATCGAATAAAGAAACCAGAAAATTCAGAAAGAATACACATGCAATCAATTTATTTCTAGTTTTGTCATGAAAGCAAAGGAATGATGAAACAAGAGACATGTACAAGCTATTAAAGATTTAAATGTTACAGTTCTTAAATGACAAAAAACATTAGCATCTTAATTCGTTCTAGAGCCATAACAATTCATTCATAAAAAGACATCAAGACTGTTAATTCATGGAACATAAATATATATAAGACTACTGTTTACTATTTTTTAATGCGAAGCAAAAAGAAAAATTTTAAAGTGACGAATAAACATGGAGGGAAAAAAAATGAATCCAAAAATTGAAATTCATAAAAAATTGAATACAAACCTCAAATATGACAAATGTCAAAGCATATTTTAACAAACTAGTACTTCAGGGTTCTTATTGATTTTTTAAATTAAAAATCAAGGAGTTTTCAAGGAGTATTTTCAAAATTTTCAAGGAGTCAATATTTACACATGGAAAAGGGTTCCCTTCTCAAAGTACACAAAAATTATATTAGAGTATTTAAAACATTGCTAATAACTCAAATAAATGTGGTTATATTTATTTCTTTTATAAGTTTTTACTAAGCTGATTTATCCAAGAATGCCATGTTAAATCTATTTATATGAAAGTAGAGTGGTACCGCTTAGACACCTTATGTAGTAGTGCAAAGTTATTCAGTATTTAAAATATAGAGATGCAAAGATAGACATGGATTTAGATATTAGAAACTGTTTGAAGGCATTTTCATTGCTTATAAAATAATATATGAAGAAAATAAAATTAACAAAATTTATTGATTATTAAAACTAATTTAGCTAAAATCGATTAATAGTATCTATTTTCCTTCAACTCCACCATCACAATATATGTCCTTTACAACAAACCATACGTTACAATTTAAAGAAATACAGTTTATTTTTCGAAATAATCCAAGAGAAATAACATTCTCAATTCGCACCATTCTATTGTTTTGGTTATTACTGATTGGCACTTAAAACCAATTATTGAATTTTGGATACTGCTAGGAGATGAACATCAAATAGTGGAAAGAGCAACGCAAAAAACCTGGGTAATTGATACGGCGGCGATTTAGAATCCTCTTTATCGTTGAAACGTAGTACACATTTAATAAAAGAAATGTTAAAAATTGAAAGTCAAGGAGTTTATAAGGAGTGAAACCCAAATTCAAGGAGTTTCCATAGTGCTTGAAAATGAAAAGAGTTTTCAAGGAGCGTACGAACCCTGTACTTTTCCATTAGCAGGATCCCAGACACAGACCTACAATAGCTATCTTAAGTGATGAATGGTGGCACTAACAGAATAGTACCAACACCCTCAAGCTTCGCAAGGATAGACGCACCATTAAAGTTAAAGACTCAACTAATTTAATAGCTGGAATTATACTAGTGTTGATGATTATTTCTTCAAGGAGCATAGCAGACCAATTGCATGAATTCACAAATCTCCAGAAACTGAAGGGGGGAAAATGTCAATGGGTTTGCAATAATGTCTTTTTAAAGTGAAATCCAAGCAAGCAAGATGATGAGAAGGATATCTTTGATCTGTTTACTTATTGTAAATCTTGAAATCTTTGAAGCCAAGTTCAAATGAAAAGCATTTTAATAAACCTACCACCAAAGTAAAAGTATCTGCACCCCGATTTTTAAAGAAACAAAAATGGTCAGAGAATAGTCTGATTTTACCGACTTAGATACTAAGTGAGGAAACTTCCTAGCAGGAAAGTAGTCTAGCCAAGGTAGCGTCAGATGTGATAAAATGGGTAGTCAAAATATATGGCTTGTAAAAACAAGAGATTTTTAATTATATTTGTAGTTTTTTGAGTTGGATATTATAGTTAGCTGTTCTGACTTCCATTCTTCAAATGATGTTTTTGAACAGTTTCTTTATAAGTGAGTGGTAACACATTAAACTGAAGTGGACAAGTTTATGCCATATGTTGCATGTTCTAACTTTCACGGCCAGGACCAGATTATCGAGGAATTCTTATTATAGTGGCATAATATATTTTTTTTTTATATAGATATTGCTGCAGCTGCTTAGCTAAGGAAAAAAATAGCTAAGAAAAAAATTTAAAATCTCATATTTAGAAAATGGAGTAAAATGGGTATATGCTTAACATTCTGCATTTTGTGTACGAGAGACAGAGAATGATTTTTTTCCTTTAAATAAATACAGTAAAAGCTTAACTAACCGGCATGCTCGGGAAACTCCGATTTCCGGATACCTGAAAAGTCCGGATAGTTGAGTCTGACGGATAAAATGGGAGGTAGCCATATCCTTTTTTTTTTTTTAGATTTTTTTGGCCAAATAATTTGTATTTGTCATTTTGAAATATGCATTAAATATAATTTTCAAGAATACTTCTGTATCTTCCATAACGTATTTACGAAACATATTATGAACATTTTGATTTAACATTGATGATAAAAAAAAAAGTATGATCTGTAGCCGAATTTTTACCGTAAATATATAGAATGTAAAAATATAAGCATATAAAAATAGCAGATAAACTGAAAAATATTCTACTCAGCAAGAATAATAGAACTCTTAAGTGATCATAAACATATCCCAGATTGAATATCAAAACTAATTATCTTTTAAAAAAATCGAAAGGGTTATTGCGCAATACGCGCTCCTGCACGTGATATTACGTAATCGGATTTAGCATCTGCCGATATTCGGAGATTAAATAAATAAAGGAAAAGAGACTTACCAATCTGGAGTAACTCCCGATGAGCTTTTTTTTTTTTACCGATTCTATCCCTTTACTTTTTTCTCGGTTGGCGATTTCTTTTTTCGACGAAAGGTGAGGATTATTAATTTTTTTTTTTGTTCTCACTTTTGCTTTCGACCCCCCCCAAAAAAAAACAAGTCTGTGTAGGTCACAGTTCCCCCCCTTCTACGCCCCTCCGTGCGGAGCGGACGTTGCATTCCAGAAATAAATTGTCCGCGTGAATGGAACGGTGCATGCTAAATTTTGGCGCGCGGATGTAAAATTTTTAGAGAAACTCATTTTCTAATTCTCCCGGTTAGTTGAGCTTTCCGAATACTTGAATGCCGGATAATCGAGAATTTACTGTAATTCATTTATGATAAATTAAAAATTAATGAAACAAATATTCCATATCATAACTAGTTTTTAAAAAATCCTGCACATAAAGGAGTTACCAGTTTAATATCATGAAGAGGAGCACATAATTCTTTAATCTTTAAAATTTATAGCAAGATTGTGGTTATCAGAGGGATCTAAAGTGCATAGTTAGAAACCTAAAAACAATTACAAAATAACACTTTATTTGGCAGATGCCAAAAGTTTGCAACCAGATGTTTCTGTTTTCCTTCAAGTTCTCAGAACCTGTCTTTGTCCCCATCTCAAGAGTGCAGATCACAAAGAACAATTTCTTCAACTAACAAAGATTTGAAATCCACAAAATTGTCAGCAATAACACCAAAAGCTTCAAATTTCACAATTGCATGCATGAATAATTCAAAGCAAAAATGCAAAGACAAGTGCTGGTGAAATTTTAACAAGTGGAGATGTAATAGAAAGGCTAAAAAATGAATAGCAATGAAATTTCCTTACAGAAGTAGTATCTGGAAATATCACTGAAAATACAGCTGTGGGATAAAGTCTAACAGTAGGTACCTGAGTAAAGGAATTATATTTTAGGGAAAAAAGCAAGCTAGAATTCATTGACCAAATTATGGCTGTTGAAGGAGATACCTACAAAATGAAATATTTGAAAATTTTAAGGTGGTCATTTTTCTGGCTGTAGATGACACAGATTATATCAAAGATGATCAAATAATAAAAATTTTGTATGAACCACAATTTAATAACAGAAGCCTTTAATTTTTTGAGGAATAACAGTATACTGAATCATATGTTATGGGAAAAAATACTATTTTATTTTTTGCCAAATTTACTGTATAATTTGAGACTTTTTATATAAATTAATAAAAAAGTTTTTTTTAAACCTGACTTTTACTGTTATTATATCACTGTACTGCAACAAATAATTTATTTTTTAACATTTGCTACTATTCAAATTTACATACCCATTTTACCCCACAGTATACCCATTTTCACCCAAGTGGGATAAAAATGGGTATACAAAACATGTGGTTAAAAACAATCTCCAAGCAAACATATATATATATATATCAAATTATTAATGAAACTTACTTAATTTTACTCTTAAGATGTGTAATGTATAGACAAAAACAACAAAAGGGGTTTTAAAAAGCAATATTTTGACAATACTTTTTAAGTGAAAAGCTAAAAGTGGGGTATTTTCTACCCATTTCAAACCCCACCTGAGCCTATTAAAGATTTCATTGCCACACAAGCCTTTGCTAACAATGTTAATATAGTCAATAAAAAAAATTTAGAACTGTGATTCAAGTCCTATCCCCTAATTTTATCCAGTCAGCTAAGCACTGAATAAAGATGCAACTATACAAAATACAGATATGCTTGAAATCCAACCCATTTTCGAAGTAAATATTACTCAGGGTCCTTGAATGAAATGATCAAACAGCAATAGGCATTTGTTTCCTTAAATAATAAATCACCCAGAAGCCTAGCAATAACAGCACTTTCAGAGGACCCATAATTGCTTTTGATGCCATTGAGTATCTGTTTGGAGTAATCATGGTGAATACAACAAATTAGTCTTCAATGCAGTTTGTCTCAAACACTTCAAAAGTTTGGTATTTTTGACTTAAGTCAGAAGTTCAATATAGCATATCAGACACCGCAAAGAAATACACTCATAAAATACGGCAGATCTAGCCAGGGGAAATTTTTTTTTATCCTTAGAGAAAAAAATAAGCACTGGATAAAAAAAAAAGCACTTTTAAGGTCCTCATATAAGGATCATAAAAAATAAGCACTTTTTAAGGATGCTACGCACCCCAATAGATACAGAAGTTTAGAAAATTTAGAATATAATTAAATATTCCAAGATACCAAGTGCAACAAGTCTGCTATACAAAAAGGACTGTCTTCAAAGTCTTATAATTATTACATATCCAAAGAAATGATGTATAGTTATCCCTAAAGTTTATAGCAATAGTTTGCAAAATGGTTGAAAAACTCCCTCGTAAAGTGCAATATCATTTGGGCAACTGTAGTGTAAACTAGAAATAATTTTTTTTTAATCTTTCTTTCAATTACATTTCAATTAAAGTAGTCTATAAAAATTATTATTCTTTATTAGGATAAAAAATTATCATGGAAATAAAAGGTAAAAGAAACTGTGCAAGTTAAGAAAATCATTAATATTCGAAGAATATTTAATGAACTGAAATAGATTATTAGTTATATTTTGCAAATTGGCTTGCTTTTTAGTTTAATTCATTCCTAAGAGATGGTACTTTCCCTGGACATGAAAACCATTCCTCAGTTTATACCCTCTATCAGCATATGACATTACATTGCAATTGATTTATGGCTTGCTCATCATAGTGATTGAACTCTTCTCTTGTAATACTGAAAATATATTTTCCACTCTTCCTTCTTGGATATTAAATACCAAGTAGACATTTCAAGGGGTCTTTAAAATGTCACTTAAATAAGTTATTAGAAAACTACAGAATTTCTTGTTCTATTTTTGATATATCTCGCATATTGTTCTTATAAATTCACCGAGTTAGAGGGGAGAAAAAAGAGAAACAAAGATCATTTGCACTTTCTTTGATTTTTCTCTAAATATTTGATTCACTAACATTCTATTTCACGAAAAAGGTCACATAACATAACTACAGATTTTTAACTTTAATTAGAAAGGGGGAAAAATTAACATCTTTTTCTGCACTCTTCTGCTTATATAATTTTTAATATGAATACAAATTATGATTTTAATACAAAAATAAACACAAATCATAAAAAATTCAGAACTGTACAAATGACTATACAATATACAGTAGTAATAATGATACATATCATAAAAAAGTAAAGTCCAGCTTTTTATTGGTTATTATTGAGAATCTTTAATTATTGATAATACACGGTAAATTTGAAAATATAAAATCCTTTATTTGACTTGAATATCAATTAAAAACTGATCAAAGAAGTAAATTCCAGGTGTTTAGGTTAAAAGTATTGGCTTATAATTACTGAACTACTCATCAAAATGTACTAACAGGGTGCGTAGAGAGAACTTGCTGCAAAAATTAAGCACTTTTTAAGCACCTTAGATAAAAAAAGTTAAGCACCTTTGTACATGCAATCATATTTAGACCCACGTATTTTCTAAGCATAGAATCTTTTCTGCTTTATAATAATGCAGTTTTCATTGAAAAATTTTAAATATATAATTTTTAATATGTATTTTTATTTTAATATTTATTTCTATATTTGTGCAACATCTACTGTTGTAAAATAAAGAATGTCTTTTTGCTTTGACAAAAAATAAAAATAATGCAAATTGCCATTACCAAAAAATTAAGTCAACTTTCATAAGATTAACAATAAAAATCTATGACCTTTTTCAACATTTCTTAAACTTAACAAATTACCAGTTAATATGTTCTTCGGGAAAAACTTTCCAGTATTTCAATATATGGTGGTGCCCATTATTGAAGAAAAGAGGGAGCGCAAAAAAGGTCATTAATCAGGTCATCCAGTCAACAAAGAGTTTGAAAAAACATTAAATTATATAGTTTTGAAAATTGGTACACATATTCGTGAGGGGTTCCTGATGAATATACTAAAAGTCCCCGGTCCTTGGGGGGGAGCTTGCACCGCCACCTTGGATTTCATTCCCCCTTTTTAGTTTTTCTTGAATATCTCAAAAACTATTCAGTTTCCAAATTACAATTGATTTAACAAATTAAAGAGCGTGAAATTCTCTACAAATGCATGCTTTTATTTTTGTTCTAGCATTAATAGTTTCCGAGATAATGGTTCTCTAAAGTTTGCCGATATCATGAATAGTTTGAGATATTCAAAAAAGACAAAAAAAGGGGGATAAAATACAAGATGGCTGCAAATTTTGAGACCCAATATCTCAGAAACTATTAAAGCTAGAAGAATAATAAATGCATGTATTCGTAAGGAATTTCATGTTCTTTAATTTGTTTAATTTATTGTAAACTGAATAGTTTTTGAGATATTCAAGAAAAACTAAAAAAAAAGGGATGAAATACAAGAGTCCCCCCCCCACTTCAGGACTGGGTACTTTTCGTATGTGAATCAGGAGCCCCTCACGAACATGTGTACCAATTTTCAAAACTATATGATGTAAAACTTTTTTTAACCCCCGTTTTGGGCCTTCATTGACTGGAGTATAAGCATTATCTTAACATGCGTAAACACCCCGGATCTATCTCATTCTGGATTCCTTCCCGAATTCTTCCCTTTCATCAGTTTTCTTTCTTGATACATCCAGTATTCTTTTTTTATACATCTGGTAAACAAAGCTTTACGACTATGCTTTTGATTTATCACATTCAACGTCCGGGGAAACAAAAAAATCCACTTCCCGAGAAAATTAAGCACTTTTTAAGGACCTTTTTTACAAAACTAAGCAATTTTAAGGTGCTTCAAATTGGTTTTCAAATTTAAGTACTTCTCATGATGCTATGAACCCTGACTAAACTCTGTTCCTCTGTGAAAGAAATACTCTCCAAGATTTTTTGGGTATAGACTATTCAGCCATAAATGAGTGAGTAAGTCAGAAATCAGCAATAAAGCAAAAATTGTTTCCCATGGGTTTCATTAGTTCAAATATGCCAAAGCATTCACTGCACAGTAAAAGGTGCAGTGCAGTGAATGCTTTGGTTGGATGAATTCAAATCAATGATGCATATTCTGTGGCACGTAGAAACAGAATGGAATGTTGATCCCTCAACATCAGGAGTTTCCTATTTCATCAGGACAGTGCTACTCCATTCTATTATAGACATGTACTCGAATGAGACATTTCTGAGATGTTGGATTGAAAGAAGGAGGCTCAATTGCCTGGCCACCAAGGTGCCAGATTTAAGTCTTGTCTGGGGATTCATTACTACTTGATTCCATTTAGATATTTTGTCATGATACAAAAGATGCACACATCTAACTATATTGTTATTTAAAAAAAAAAATTAGTGTGATGTTTATTTTATTTAAATAAATATTTTTACATTCTAATGAGTACTTCCATAATTACATGCCATTATTTTTGGACACTTTAAACCCGGACACCATGTATATTGTTGAAATTATTTCATTAAAAATACTTTTTATATAATTTTATTATAACTTATAGTGTCAACTATTGTCAGAAAAGAAGCTGAGCCAAACTGGAAATGCAGCACTCCATGAAAATTCACTTAGATAAAAAAAAAAAAATAATAAAAAAAAGGTGCCAAGTTGGTATGCATATAATAGAAATGATGTCTAATGTGACATGGTCTAATAATTATTTCTAACATACTACTTTGTGTATAATATATAAGAAAAAATATTATATTCAAAACATACAGCAAGATAGCCCAAAATGTTTTATGCATACACTATTGAAGTAACTAATTATACTTACTGATAAAGAAAAGTATAACAGTCAGTAACAAAATACTAAGACATGCATCATAATGCACCTTTTGAGAATATGTCAGATGATTTCATACTGAATATAGTAGATTTTAATCAATTTTTCTGATAAAAAAATTTCCCATTCTTCATTTCAATTGAAAAAGTTTACATGTCAAATTTTCTGACATAATTATCCAATTCTTACTCTATATATTCATCAGATAAATTGTGAGGATGATATCAAATAAGAGAATGTTCACATTGGGATGTACGAGACAAAACAGTGGCAAGTGGACAGTTGCACACTTAGAATTATTTTCCTGTTCATTTATTTTTATGTTTGCAGTATAAGGCCATTGCCTAAATTTTACTTTTCTGTATATTTTGGGGTTTTTTTTCTTGCTATACACAGCATATTTGTTTTTTAAAAAAACTGTACTACTCAGAGCCATCTGTAGCTCAGTGTACAAGCTGAAATGCCAACAAATTTGGTAAGGGAAATAATGACGACATGGGAAAAAAGAATCTGTAAAAAAAAAAATAGTTCCTAAAGTTGCCGATAGAAGAAAATGTGATGATGTATGAATTGGACAAATGAATAACAAAAAAAAAAAAAAAAATTCAGTGCAATACTGCTTTAATGCAGTAAATGAACTGTCCTAAAGTTTTATAGAGATATTTTAGTGCGCTGTAGCACTTTATTCAATAAAAGCACTTCCTCCACAAGGGCATAGACCTCTTTCAATGAGATCATCCTCCTTGTGGACCACACAATGTATCCTGTATACAACAATCTTGATGGCCGAAAGTAACATGTCACCAGGAAAGCTGCGCACACCCCGTGATGTTCTCCTTTAAGGTTGTCAAGGTCAGAACCCCACCAAGATGGACGTTGAACTTTAAATAGCCCCATAGGAAAAAGTCATATGGGATTAGATCTGGGAAGCAAAGTGGCCATGCAAGTAGGAAAAAGCGACTTATGACCCTTTCTTCAGTAAAGTGATGGTGCAACAGATGATGTACTGATAGACCAATGAGCGGTGATGCTCCATCTTGCATAAAAGGTACCTGATCCAGCAACTGCCTCTACTGAAGTTGTAGAATGACAAAACTAGTTAGCATGTCCGATGATGAAATATGATGTGAAGCCACACCAAACAATAAGCTTTGATGAATGCAATGGGATTCCCTGAATTGCATGTGATGGTTTGGATGCTCAAATTCGAGAGTTGTCAGTGTTAGCAGTCCCATTTAGGTGAAAATGCCCTCGTCTTCCCACAAAATTCTCCACGACCAAGTATCATCAGCCTCCATCCTGTCAAGAAATGTCAAAGCAAATGCTAGCCATTTGTAACTATTGGAGTGTTTTATTTCCTGAACTCATCTTGCATGGATAGAAGTGGAGAACTTTCTGCAAGATTTTCCATACCATCGAAAGATTTAAATCCAATTGTCACACTACTCCACGCACACTGCAACTACCAGCAAAGGTCACATGGGTACTGTCAACAATTGCAGTGGTGACATCAGTAACTGCCTATTCTGACACTAGTTTCAGCCCTCTACCAGACTGAACTGCTAAGGGTCCTGTTTCTTCAAACTTCTGAATCATTCCTTTCAATGTCATTCATTGATAGGAAGCCTTTACATAGGTTGTAATGACTTCTAAACTCACAAAAAGCAAGGGCCGCATTTAATTGGTGAAGATAAAACTGTTAGAAAATAAGACTATGCATTCATGCAAATTGTTCCCTTTCGTACACTCTAAATTTGGCATTATAATATATGCAGAAAGCTTTTCATTGGTTGTGGACGTATACTTAGGCCCCAAATGTTTTGTACTTCCTGTGTTTGGAGAGCTGGCATATCTTTTCAGCATGTGTAACTTTTTCTTTTGAAGACGAAGATACAGCTCACAATTCTTTTATGTGTGATTAAATGGAACTAATAATTGCATTTGCTTAAAACCTGAACGTTTCCTTCAACTGTGATATGCTGCTTTCCCAGAAACAACTTCACAAGTAAAGTATGCATGACACATATTATGTGGAACCCAGATAACATTTGGAACGTCCTTCGGTGTTTTTCCTTTATCTTTGTAGACTGAATTATTGACGTTGCTGCCATTTATGTAACTGCGCATTTCCAAATTTTACCTGCATTTTGTGCAAATTTTCAGCAGTGTACACTACAACAGCGCCACCTTCTTCCCTATTCGCAACTTTCTGAACTATTTTTTTCACAGAATCCTTTTTTCAAATGACATCATTACTCCCCCTACCAAACTTGGTGGCACTCCAACTCATAAATCAAACTACAGATAGCTCCAAGTAGTGTCAGTTTACAAGAAAAACACCCTGAACATAAATACACCATACTGTGCCCGGGATAATCAAAGGAAGCAAAGTTCCTCAAAACAAGTCATCATTTGATTACATTACAGCACCAATATTTCAATGGCAAATTGATATTCATTTCCTACAAATCAATCTGTCCATTTCCAAAACAGATTCTTTAAAAATATATTATATTCTTAAACCCGTTTATAAATAAATATAACTATTAATTAAGCTTATTATAAGTATTTAAGAGACTGCTATTAATTAGACTGCTTTTTGCTGCCACTAATCACACATTCCCCTTTTTTTGGGGGGGGGATCATATTTTCTTACTGAAGAAATCACTGAATACACATTAAAGGGTTTTGTACATGCATATGACATAAATTATGTTATTCAGATTATGTTTTAATGTTAAGTGAACTTTATTTGAATAATTTTTATCATTAAATTTATAAAAGTCTTTCAATTTTTTTTCAAGTTCAATATTTGAGGGCAAGTAAATTTTGATTTCCTTTTAAAATTAATATGCAGGATTAGTTTTAATAATATCTTAATTGTAAATCCATTTATTTTTCTATTTTTGAATATGACAGCTTTTCAGTTATAAAAATTTAAGTTGATATTTCATTTGTTCTTGTTTCAGAGCTGCCTGAATACATTTCTATAATAGTAATTAAATTTCAAAATAAGCAATTCTAAGATCATCAGAAAATTAACACCTATTCCAGTCACCATGATAAATATCATAAAAAGCATCAATAGACAGTAAACTCTCGATTATCTGGCATTCAAGTATCCGGAAAGCTCAACTAACCGGAAAAATTAGAAAATGAGTTTTTCTAAAAGTTTTACATCTGCGCGCCAAAATTTAGTACGCGCGCACCCCGTTCCATTCACGGGGACAATTTATTTCTGGAATGCAACATAAGGAAAAAAAAGAAGGGCGTAGAAGGAAAAAAAAGAGCAATATACAGTACTCTGACGTACACAGACTTGCTTTATGGGGGGCTCAAAAGCAAAAGCCCCAAAAAATAAATGGTCATCACCTTTCGCCGAAAAACAAAACCTAAAAATGAAATCAACAACAACAAAAAAAAAGGTAAAGGGTCAGAATCGGTAAAAAAAAAAGGCCCTGGGGGGGTGGGGGGGGGGGTTACTCCAGATTAGTCAGCCTCTTTCTTTCCCTTTATTTATTTACCCTCCAAATACCGGCAGATGTTGATTTTGATTACATAATATCAGGTGCAGAAGAATTGGAGGTGCGCATATTGCACAATAACCCTTGCGATCTTCTAACAGATAATTAGTTTTGATATTCTATCTGGGATTTGTTTATGATCACTTAAGAGATTTATTATGCTTTCCGAGTAGAATATTTTTCAGTTTCGTCAGCTATTTTTATATGTTTATATTTTTACAATCTATATATTTACGATAAAAATCCAGCTACAGATCATTTTTTTTTTTAATCATCAATGTCCAATTAAAATCTTCATAATATATTTTGTAAATACAATGTTATGTAAGATACAGAAATATTCTTAAAAATTATATTTAATGCACATTTCAAAATGACAAAAACAAATTATTTGGCCGAAAAAATAAAAAAAAAGGCTACAATCTACTCCCCCGCCCCCCATTTTTCCCGTCACACTCAACTATCGGGACTTTTCAGGTATCCGGAAATCGGAGTTTCCCGAGCATGTCGGTTAGTTAAGCTTTTACTGTATTATAATGTGGAATCTTTAATCAAAAGTGGTTTTAATTATAATTTCTATTCAGGTTGACGAATTGACCATGTGGAATGGAAATTTCACATTTTACTTAGATACCTGAAACAAATTTAAAAATGGATAATGCACAGGTTCTCCCTTTATTGTAAAAGATCATCAGAGTTTAAACAAATTTTGTTCCTAAACAATGACAGCAATAAAATATATACTTTTCTGAATCAAACAGTAAAATGAAACCAAGAAACAACCATAAAAAGGTGCAATTTTGTAAACGATGGTTTAATATATTACGTAATTTATTCAAAAAAAAATGTTTTAACTACAAATAACTTAAATAACAAACTCAATCATTACATTTACATTCAAAATAATTGAGCAAACTAAAACTATGTTGTCTTTACTGTTCTCCACTCAAGCCCCCTCCGCGCAAATGAAACATGATTACACTTATACAGAATGAAATAAGTGATTTAAAAGGAGAGTGATATTTTAACTTTCAAAAGCAATTAAAATTTTACACACTCCAATTTCCCAGAAAAAAACTTTCAAAGTCAACTAAATTATTGTACATTCTTATAAATGAAAATTCAGATGATATTCTTTGTAACAACATCAAGATAATACAATACTGAATTATTCAAATTAAAGATCAGTATACACAAGTCAGCTAGTATACAAACAAAGAGAAATCTTGACTCATGTTTTATGAATAATGCCCTATTACAATAATAACAAAGGCATCGATATAAAATTACACAAGGCTGCCAATTAAATTAAATTACATACACATTAAAAAAAAAAAGGAAGGATGCTCAAGACACACTTCGAAGAAAATGAATTTTAAAATTAGAGAAAAAAAATTAGAAAAACTTACCATAGGATGGTTTTGCGCCGTCCGTAATAACGATAATGGAAGCTGTAAATAAAATAATACAAATATGTAGACACTTTAGAACATACATTTAAAAAATAAGCGAAATTTAAAGTTTCAGGTTATTCATAATACATTACATTATTATGTACGACCAGATAATACTTACCATCTTCTACAAAAAATACAATTTCAAAAACACAATAAATGAAGTTGAATAGTTAGTTAAATTCTGTATATCTTTTCTAATAAATGAAATTTTCACACTGGGTATACCGCAGTAAATTCAAAACAACAGAAACTCTAATCCAAATCTATATTAGGAACAGTTACAGTGAAATCTTCATTTATTTATTTTTTTATTACTTTTTATGTTCTTAAAATATAAAAATAACAGAGACGAAATTTTAAAAACATTGATTAGATTTAGATGACAGTAGATTTTATAAAATAAACAGATTAATCATGAGGATTACGTTTTATAATGAAACGAAATTACATCAAAACACAACTTTGATGAAAATAAAAAGGCAAAAATGCTCCCTTTTTGCTAGTAATTTTGTTTTTCTAATTAGAATATCTTATATTATACTTTCTAAAAAAGAATATAATTCGTTTTGCAGACAAAATTCCATATTTTAGTCAAAAGTTATTGGAGAACTGTCGCACGAGAGTCGTCTTAAGGGCTAATGTTACATTACGAACGAGTTTAGTGATTAGTTAGTAAGTTAAAAGTGCCTGTACTCCGTGATTCCGGTGTAATGCTGAGTCAATAGAATCTTCAAAGAGGAAGTCCAACATGCAGGCAGAGAAAGTCAAGGTTTTCATGTATGCAAACAAACCAGAAAACTCGTCCATAATTTAGGGATGCATAATCCACGGTATTTTTAATAACAAATATTTTTGCTAAAGTTATTTTTAAATATCTGTTCTAAATAAGTGTGATTTCAATCACACTTTGAATTTTCAAAGTCTTATTAAATGTTTGTACAGTGTTTTGAAAAAAATTTAAACTGTCATTTGTTTTTAATCAACTTTCTGCAAAAGTTTGAGTTTTACTTCTATATACTGTCAATAAATGGTGCCAGCTGCGAAAACTGCTTTTAAAAGAAATTTTCCTATCAATTAAATTAACCACAAATATTCCCATCAAGCATGGAATCTAACATCAACACCCCAGATAGCAAATTTAGTTTGCAGCAAATTTGCAGCAGACTTGCACTGCAAGTCTGCAAGCTTTCTGCAAATTTGTCACGACAAGTGTGCAAGTGTGAAACAAGCTTGCAGCAAGTCAACGCAAGCCTCGAAATCACCATAGGACGAACTTGCAGCAAACTTGCATTTCAAACTCATTGCAAATTATAGCAAAAACAGAGTACGAACACAAGCCAGGATAGAACTCGCGACCTACCGGTTCGGAAGCAGACGCGGTAACCACTCGGCCAGTTAAACTCTGAGAGGAGAAGATAGATTTCGCTAATACATCGTTCCATTCGATTCGTATACGATTTATTTTAAACTATTCTCTTGATTTCATTAATTTTTTGAGTTACGGATATCATTTGAAGTCAAGAGAGAGTGATTTTCGCTAATAATTACGTTTTGTTAGTAGAATAAATTATGAAATTAGAGTTCAAAAGTAATTACTTTAAAATGCGACAAAATGTATAAGTTTATTTTTGAACAAATATTGAATGTTTTTTCGGTTAATTTTGTTCATAAACGCTAAAATTTCAACATTAAGAAAAAGGCGATATAGTTTTCTTTAAAGTGCGAGTGATATATTTAGTAAAAGGATGGAAAATGCTTCAAAAATTTTTTTATAAAAAAGTTAGTTTTTTTACAAATTATCATTGATTTATTGAATTAATAAAAAAGAAGGATGGTGTAGGAGATGCTATTAAAAATCTGATGTTTTTTTTAAAAACAGAGACAAAGATAATTATCTCTTTGTGCTGTCTTCGCAGGAAGCTTGTTTTGCAAACTTGCAGGAAATTTGATTTGCAAGGGAGGTGGCTCTATTTTGTCACATCGAACTTGCAGCAAATGCGTTGCAAGCGAGGGTGGCGCTAGTTGTCACAGCGAATTTGCTACAAGTTCGTTTCAAGTTTGACGCGTCAAATTTTGCCATGTCAAGGGAATATCAAGTCAAAATCAAACTTGTTGCAAACTTACGTGCTATCTGGGACAGTTCACTGTCCGAAATTCACCTTTCAGTGAATCAAAAGTCCGATCATTTTCCGTTCCGATCGCAGTTAACTAAGGCGTCTATTCTGGTACCCCCCGGTTGGGTTGGGTTCCGTTGTTAACATGCGGAACCCAACCCAACTCAAATGTACAAATCAGAATAACAATTTTAGTTTGCAGCAAGCTTGCCACAAATTTGTCATGACAAGAGTGCAAGCTTGCAGCAAGTTAACGAAAGTTTCGAAGTCACCATGGAACGAACTTGCAGCAAGCTTACCACAAGCTTGTCGTGCAAACTCATTGCAAATTATAGCAAAAACAGAGTACGAACACAACCCGGGATAGAACTCGCGACCTAGCGCTTAGTAGACAGATGTCGATACCACTCGACCAGCTCGGCTGCGAGAAGAGAAGATAGATTTCGCTAATACATCGTTCGATTCGATTCGTATACGATTTATTTTAAACTTTTTTCTTAATTTCATTAATTTTTTGACTTGAGAATATGATTTGAAGTCAAAGAGAGAGCGATTTTCGCTAATAAGTACGTTTTGCTAGTAGAATAAATTATGAAATTAGAGTTCAAAAGTAATTACTTTAAAATGGGACAAAATGTATAAGTTATTATTTTTCAACAAACATTGACCGTTTTTTAGGTTTAATTTTGTTTATAAATGTTAAAATTTCAATATTAAGAAAAAGGCGATATAGTTTTCCTTAAAGTGCGAGTTCTATATTTAGTAAAAAGATGGAAAATGTTTCAAATTTTTTTTTTAGAAAAAAGTTAGTTTTTTCCCAAATTATCATTGATTTATTGAATTAATAAAAAAGAAGGATGGTGTAGGAGATGCTATTAAAAATCGGATGTTTTTTTAAAACAGTAACAAAAGATTATCTGTAAGTGTGCTATCATCTTTGCAGCAAACTTGTTTTGCAATCGTGGCGTGAATTTCGTCATTACATCTTCACAGCAAACTTGTTTTGCAAGTAGGTTGGGCGATTATGCTTTGCAGGAAGTTCACTGCAAATTTGCCACATCAAGTTTGTCATGACAAGCTAATATCAAGAAAAATCAAACTTGATGCAAGTGTACACGCTATGTGGGTTTCGATTACAGCTCTTGTATAACGATAGAAAGTCGCAATAATCGTTCGCAACTGAGATCGCACGGTTGAAACAACGGAAACTGCGAAATGTGATGACAAAGGATGGCTTCCGTGACTGATTACTATTGATTGTGACCCGTTCTTACATTCTTACACCCCTTCTACAAACGTACAAATAAAGTTTTGCTGGCGCCATCTGTTGACAGTATAAAGAACTAAACATTAAAATTTCATAGAAAGTATATTAAAAAGAAATATTATTTTTTTTATTTAAATTTTTTGAACACTTTAATTATACTTAATAAGAACTTTTAAAAATTAAAAGTGTGATTGAAATAACAGTTATTTGGAATAGATATTTAAAAGTATCAATAGCATACATATTTGTTACTCAAAAAATCGTGGATTATACAATATATCCCTAATTCGAAACCGCATATCACAACAAGAATGGTGACTCAGAGGAAATACCAATGCAACTGTGATAGGTGGGGGGAGCGTGACCGCTTAGAAGGATCTTCTTTCTAAGCACCGAAAATGAGCTTCCATGGCGTCATCTATTGACAGAAGATAGAACTAAAAACTAAAACTTTGCAAAATTTATTAAAAAGAAATGAATTTTTAAAAAAATTGAAACACTTTACGCACATTTAATTACCAATGATTGAATCACACCTTTTGGACAGTAGTATTCATCACTGGTATTTATGATTTTTTGCTATTGCGTAGCAAATAACAGTTCATCAAATATTCGCCATCCCTATTTCGACTGAGCTCGACTCTTATGGGTCTATTCTGGTACCTCCGGTTGTGTTGGGAGACGTCACTTTTTCCGCACGTTAACAACGGGAAAAGTGTCGTCTCCCAACCCAACCGAGAGTACCAGAATAGACCCCTTAGTTGACTTGAATTTTAAAAAAGAAAGAATTACGTAGAATGCATTTTCTTCTTTCGCTTTTGGATTGGATTCATTTTTCTCCGTATACTTTTGGATTTGGATCATTAAAATAGTAGGACAACCCAGTAGGTCTATTATGTTCTTCCAATTTCTTTTTTATACAACATTTGTTAGATCCTTGCATTGTCCTGGAGATAATGGAGAAACAAGGTTTATTTACAAATATGCAGGAAAACACGTAGCACAGGTACAGGAAACAATAGTTATCGCACAGATTACCAATGTAAACAGACAACAATTCACAGGTAATAACAGCTCAGCACTTTGATACTTAACAACACAAACAATCAGCAAATAACTAATAACCACAATAACAGCACTTTCAATAGCGTTCAGCTCACCAGCTTCCTAACTCGCACAGCGGATACAACTCCAAAGACGTTCGCGCTCCAAGGTGATCCCAGTCGATCGACACACCCTCCGTCATCCAAGCGCTCTCCTTATATAGTTTCCCCGGCAGGCCGTGACGTCACATGGAATGATCTAGCACATTCATGGCGTATCTTCTCTCCTAATAGAAATATCGAGAAGATTCCAGCACCTTTAAGATCCCATATTTCGTCGCCAAAGTCGCCAAATTTGTCGCCAAGGTCGGGGAACCAGACGTGGCTGCTGCTAGCTATCCCATACTTATCCCTGTAAAACTCTCTTCCCAACCATAAGACTCACATTGCTGGGAAGCGACTTTCCATGTTTGTAACACTATATACATACGTTTGTTTAAATAGAGTAGATAAAAGCTCCGTGGATACGACAGTAGCAGGCTCAAAATCCGGGACTTCCTCTTCTCATCACTCGTTATGCGGAACGTCGCTCGTTAAGCGGGTCATTTTTTAAAAATATATTTTGCTCGTTCTGCGAATTACTTTATTAACGAGGTGTTCGTTAAACGAAGTTCCACTACAATTAGTTCTTCGCGTCATAGCAATAAAATACCATGGTATGAAGGAACTTCTGTTGTCTCCATAGGATTGATGAGGAGAGAAAAATGGAATGTCGTGCCATGTGGTTCCAATCAAAGAGACAAAAAGAAGAGAGTGGCTTAGCTGCTGGCCGAGGGGCCAGACGACACGGGAGAGGGCAAACGGGTATCAACGGCTGTAGGGAAAGCTGTTTAATTAAGTGTTATAAGTTCTTAGATTTTAAAATATTTTTATACCGAGTATATTAACTAACAAATTTACTTTTATTGGTGTACTAAAAGGCAATTTATTTTAATTGGTGATTTTCAGCATTTAATTTCCAATTCATTGTTATAAATATTATGGAATGTTGAAATGACTATTTTCTTAAATTCCCCCCACCGGGTAGCGCCACTAATAATTACTCAAAATTTAATTAAATGAATCGACCCTGTTCGCACAAGATGCTCTACGACATTCATACGATATCTTTCGACGTTGTGCGCCATTCAGAATATCGCCGAGATATCGTAAAGTATCTTGTGCTAATAGAGGAATTCCTGATAATTAAGTTCTGAGAAAATTTAATTAGTGCATTGTCATCGAAAACACTCGCGTGTAATGAATTTTCAGAACTAGCACATCAGAAAGTGAGCTGAAAATCGATTCCAAATTCTATCTTTGCAAGCATGAAACGTTAAGTTAAATAAAAGGGTGTAAAAAGGTATCCTTCATTCAGCGTTCTTTTTTCTTTACTTCTGTGGTAAATTTGTTGAAAAGTTTTGCAAATTTCAGAATAATCTTCACCATAGCTTTCATCTTTATCACTACAGAGTTTTACAGC
>BGPR01005319.1:53112-64029 GCA_013235015.1 Araneus ventricosus
AAATCTTAAAGTTGAGTATACTGACCGAAACAAGATATGTTATAGAAATATATCAGAATCTAATTTCTACTGTTTCAAAGCTAATGGAAAAAAGGAATATCGCGAATGGCTAAAATTTTCAGAGACAACTAAATGTATATATTGCTTTGTGCGCAAATTGTTTTCTACGTCAAATAATCAAACAAAATTTATAACAGGTTACAACGATTGGAAGAATTTGGCACGATCTCTAAAAGAGCACGAATCTTCTCATTTTCATATCGAAGCAATGTTTGCTTTGAAGAAGCGTTCGGTGATTTTGGGATGCATTGATACTCAGCTAGCCAAACAACTGCATGGACAACAAAATTACTGGCGAGAAGTCTTGAAACGAGTTGTTGCCACTGTGAAATTATTGTCTAGTTTGGGCATTGCATTTCGAGGACACAGGGTAAATGTTGATTCCAAACGAAGAGGCAACTTCTTTAGCTGCACTCAGTATCTTTCTGAATTTGATAGTTTCTTAAAGAATCACTTAGAAAGATACGACAATGCAGGTTCGGGAAATGTGAGTTATTTATCACATTCTGTTTGTGATGAATTCATAGCTCTAAGGGAAAATGAGGTAAAACAGCATTTAATTGCTGAAGTTAAGGAAGCCATGTACTATTCCATAATCGTTCACTGTACTCCTGACGTTACACATATAGATCAGATGACATTCATTTTAAGATTTCTTGACGAAAAAGGAGATATAAAGGAAAGAGTTTTTGGATTCATTCCAATAGAAAGTCACGATTCTGCTTATCTAGAAAATGCAGTATTAAAAAATTTAAGAAATTATTCAATTGAATTAAAAAACTGCAGAGGCCAAACATATGACAATGCTTCTAACATGCCGGGCAGATTCACTGGTTTACAAGCCAGATTGAAAGAGCATTGTAAAACAGCTACTTACGTTCCATGTGCTAGCCACACTCTAAATTTAATTGGAAACTGTGCAACCGAAGCCTGCGCACCCGCTGTGAGTTATTTTTGTATTTGTATTTTTTTCTTCATCTACAAGACGTTGGAATTTTCTGCAAAAAAATCTACAGGATAGTGACATAAAAAACGTGAAACGGATAAGCGATGCCAGAGCCGATGCAGTTGCAGCACTGAATCTGAATTATAAAGAAATTCAAAAATCTTTAATTGAAATAGGTGAACACGCAAATGAAAAACCAGTTTATAAGTTAGAGGCTAAATCACTTGCAAGAAAATTCGATGAGTGTGAAACCGCATTACTGACAGTGATTTGGGACAAACTTCTGCAAAGAATAAATTCCGTCAGCAAATATTTGCAAGATACTCAAGCAAACTTACTTAAAGGCTCATCCCTTCTTAAATCTTTAATTGAATTTATTAACGAAGTCAGAAAAAATTTTCGGCATTGAAGCTGAAGCCAATTTAATGACAGATAATAGGCAATATAAGGAAAGAAGAAAAAGAAAATACCACTTTGATGAAAACAAGGGTGGAGAAGCTTTTCATAACGAAAAACAATCGTTCATAATAAATGTTCATAATGTGATATGTGATGTTCTTATCGCAGAACTTACACAAAGAAGCACTACCTATAACAATATTCTAAATGACTTTCAAATTTTTTTTGACGGCAAATTAGAAGAAAAAGCCTTTGAAACTTACGTAACAAACTTAACCACAAAATATGCTGATGATATCGAAGCACATTATTTCAAGGACGAAGTGAAACATTTTATTAAATACACAAAAAATGAAAAAGTAACAAATCCAATGCATATGTACAAATTGATTAAAGATGGTCTACAATCAACATTTCCCAATGTGGAAACAATTTTAAAATTTTTTCTTACTCTACCAATTTGTAATGCAAGCGGAGAGAGGTCGTTTTCAGTTCTGAAACGCGTCAAGAACTGTTTGAGGAATAGTATGAGCCAACCGCATTTAAATGAACTGTCGCTTTTATTTATTGAAAATGATGTAGTACAGGAATTGGATGATGAAAAAATGATAGACAAGTTCTCAAAATTAAAAGCAAGAAAAGTGACTTTTTAGTAATTTTATGTCTTTCCATACCTGTTTCTGTGTTCATAAACTTTTACTCTGAATTTCAAAAGTAGTATTTCATTGCTGCTACTAATATATCTGATTTAATATTTATTTTTGTATCTCCTTATAAAGTTTAATTTCAGTTTTTGTTACGCTTTAACACTGTAATTTGTTTTATTACCATTGAAGAATGTTTATTTAATTATATATATTTTTTTATCAGAAAACATGTGAATAAACTGAATTAGTAAACAATTTTTTATGGTACACTTTTGATTAGTCATATTATATATGAAACATATTGCTTTGTTTTAGAATTGCCATTCTCATTTTTTAAAGAACATTTTAAAAGAAAGGAACAGTAAAAACAATTTTAATGATTTACTTTGTAGAGTTTAAACTATATAATATTTTTTTGAATAATGATTTTAATTTACCTTAAAATACTGTTTTTAAAATTTTTCAGGAGAGTAATTCTATGGTTTCCCTCTTTTTTGCCCGTATTGTTATTAGAATATACCATTCTATCCTTTAGGACAAAAGAGTAGACACTGCTTATTCTAGCTACAAACTTAGATGGATATAAAATGGTTCTCAGTTTATGATAAAATTCATTATAGTTCATAAAGATAAATTGATGATTTATGAGCTCATTCACCATTTTTTAAATGAATAAGTTAACTTTATTAACTTTAAGTGAAGAAAACAAAAACTATATTTATTAAAAACAATTTTGAAACTTGGTTCATGTTTAATATAAAATTTGAATACTTGGATACTGCGATGTCCTACCCATCTAGATAGAATCAAAGACCGAAAGATATCACTGTCACTTAGTTATTTTAAATTTCAAATAAAAAAAAATTCTGTCTTAATTAAAAAAAGATTTCTTGATCTATTTAAATAATGTATATATCTATACTTATAAAAGGCAATGTGTGTGTGTGTGTGCGATGTCCAGACGAATCTATCGCACTTACAGCCATGAGGTTTGGCACACAGGTAATCGTAATGGTGACTCAATGCACCTCGAAGCCGGAATTTTAAAATTTAATCTAGAATTTTTTCATTTAATGTTTTGTGTTGTTTTGATTGATTTTTCGCACTAATTTCTCGATAGAATGGTTTTGAATAATTGTACGAAAAAAATAGACACACCATCGAAAACAACACACGATTTCCGTTCTAATGAAGTTAGTTTTGAATTTCTAACGTAATTTACTGAATTTTGAGAAATTTTTTAAAAATAGTAAGTATTGTCATCTAAATTTTATTTTTATTTTTAAATTTGCTACATCTAGCGTTCTAATAACACTATTGTTTTCAATTTTTTTCAGCTTATGACTGCAACGGTTCTGTCGGATTTAAAACAAGAAAGTTTAAAATATCTTTTCCCGTTTTTTTTACATTAATTTTTCCCTGGTCAGTTGAAAGATATTTTTCCTCTAACAAGGATCTTCTTCGGACGTTGCTGGCAATTTTGATTGGCCGACGGTGCAGAGCGCAGGATACGTTTTTTTTTTCATTTTGTTGAATTCCTGATTCCACGGGCAACGCCGTGCGCGAACTGCTAGTATATTTATAAAAGAAGCAAAAAATAATACAAAATATTATTTTTAAAATAATGTTTTAATAATTATATTTTTATAAATTATTAAAAATATTAAATTATATATATATATATATATATATATATATAAATTCAAATTGGATAACGAAGACAAAAAATTAAAAGCATAAATAAGTTATTTTGCGTTACATTTTTATAATCGATAAAGTTTTCTTGGGAGGGGGGGCCTCAAAATAATTTTGCGCCTGGGGCCTCATATTGTCTAAATCCGCCACTGCATTAAACAGCTCAACAAGCTCTACAGATTCGTTGTCATTTTAATAAATATTGAGTGGAATTAAATAACACAAATCATCGATTAACAAGCAACACCGCCTATCTCAATTTCCTGAAATTTCAAAGAGAAAGAAAATACTCGATTTTTCTCAACCAATAACAGATATTTCTGAATTTATTTAGCATCTGATAGAAACATGAGACCTCATGTTCTTCATATCTATCTGTAGAAACAGAAATTAAGAAATATTTGTTATTAGTTGTAAAAAGCTGAGTATTTTCTTTCTCTTTGAAATTTCAGAAAATTGAGATAAGTGGTGTTGCTAGTTAAGCGACGAAATGGTGTTAATATTTATGTCGGTAATGAACTTAATCCATTCGAAGATTATGCTCGTTGCGTGAACTGTTGATTAGCCGATCATCAATTTTCCATAGACTTTTATGGAGATTCTATCAATTTGTTCTGGAATCACCCCCTCGAAAAAAAAAATTAAAAGTTTTATTTTCTAACTATGCTTATTAAAATGTAATAGAAATACATTTCTAATTTTTTTTTTATAAAAAAGCGAAATCAAAATAAGCGAATTGTCAAAAATTATGCCACCATAGAGACTTCACAGTTGATGTGCTCGAACGTATGAATGAACGTAGAAAGAAATTTCTTAATTTTTAGATTATTTTGGGGGTAACCAGAAAAAATTAATCAGATTCCCATAAATATCTAAGGTAAATCGATAAATGATTTTCGATAAATTGGGATAATGTATATCATATATGAATGACCTACAACCCATTATGATTAATAACGATAGAGTTTCGTCAAACACATATGTCATTCTGCCAATATCTTTTTAATTTTCTTCAGAATTTAAAAAATACATTCAAAATCTTCAATGAAAACACTTTTGAAGACGATTTTAAAAATAAAAGTGTATACGCAAATAAAAATCAAAAGTAAATTAACATCTGGGAGAAATCTTTAAATGAAGTCAAAACATTGGCTAGCTATGTCCTTTTCACACTCAGGATAAAAGAAATATAGATATCATAATGTTAGCAAGATTATTGTAAAAGAAATTTACAATATCCTTAACATACATTTATAAAAAAAACCGAAAAATAATAAAATGATATTAAACAGAAGGAAATTTCAAAGTGTGAAATACCAAGAAATCTAAAATTGTCGAAATCAAATATTGATCAATTTGACAATTCAGGTAAGAGAAAAAATATATGAGCAGGTAATACTATTCTGCATCATCTGATCAAGGTTCAACATTTTGACGTTCACCCTTCAAAGCATCAAAGGCCAAGCTTCAAAGAGAGACGTAATTTCAACTAACTAATTTGGTTTTGAGGCTGGCAGACCTTAGACCCAGTCTTTATTTCATTAAAAAGTTCAGTATATCTGAAGCGGCATAGGTAAAATCTGGTTCTGAATCAAACATCCTCCCTTTGATACGGTATTAAATTTTCGCGAAAGCGTTCTGGAGCCAAGTTGCGTCTTCGTTATCATTGCAGATGAAATTACGCAGAATTACGAAAACTGACGCAGTCCCTCGTAATCCCCGGTGTATTATATAACAAGAATGTTAATATCACATATGATACTTTTTTTAACACTTCTTTTATGTATTTTTTGCCTTTTTATGAAATCTATTACAGCCCCGTTGCGACAAAGTTGGGAAACGATTTGGAATCATATGATAATACCGTAGAACCCCCTGGAATCAGAACTAATTGGGGCTGACCGTTGTTGGAATTCCGCGGAGTTCGGATTATCAGGGAAATTCGGTAAAATATACCAAATCCAGTAGAGTATTGACTCTAGGTTCTCGGTAAAGGCGTACGGAAGGAGCACGTGGCGATTCGCAAAGTACAGTGGCAAAAAAGTTGACGGTAAAAAGAAGATAACTGACTTTTGTTTCTACTAATTAAAGTGCTGTATTCATTCCTAAAGACCAATTCGAATACTTTTTTCAAGTTAGGGATAAACATTCTTTTTGTTTTTGATTCGTAATTGTTATTTTCCCTTCATTTTTCAGTAAAAAGTTTTCAGAAAATTAAAAAAAAGATGTTCCGATTATCCGAATTTTCGGTTTTCTTGGGTTCATATTCCCGGAGTTCTTCTGTACCTTCTGCATGCGATAGAGGACGTTTTATGGAAAGTGGGTCAAACCCAAACGGTTCCGTTATAAATGATGGAATGCCATTGTTGGAGACGACCCCGTAAGTTCTTACTTCACGCCTGCTCGTCTGGGCAGTAGGGAAGACTTGATCTTTATCTACCGGAACTTGCGCTGCTCATTGTGGTTCCAGCAGGATGGACCTCCGCCGATTTCACCTAAGCAACGAGCATGGATTTTATGGACACCAGTGGATCGGGTTTGGTGGTCTGGTTCATTGGCCTGGCCTATCATGCTTTGACCTCCTCTTCCGGAGTAATATGAAAACAGAAGTGTAGACAAGATTTAAATCCCACCCAAGTCGAAGCCACAAGGGAAAAGCGAAAGTGTACGAGACCGCTGTCGAAACAGGAGGCAGACCTCATCGCTCGCACCTCTGTACTTGCCGAGGAGGTCCAAGGTACAGTAAGAATATTTCAAAATGTTAGGAATATCAAGTGTGTGCAAGAGCTTGTGATCGACATTTCGAACACCTTCTGCAGTATTTCTGCATTCTTCTAATGATTAAAATGTGTTGTTACACTTGCATGATGTTGTTTCATTTCTTGTCTTCTCTTTGCTTCTTTTCGGCCTAGTTCGTGAAGATGTCGTTTTCAGTCCTGCATAGCTGTGCGATTCTGAATCATCTTTGTGCACCCCCCATTCCTTCAATAAGTTTGTCGCATTGGCATAAAAAAAGTGAACGTGTGTATATATGTGTTTATGTTTGTTCCAACATCCCATTCAAACGGCTGTGGTAATTTTGATGATACCAGGTACACATGTTGGCTCATTTGCCGACTTAAAACATTGTAAGTGTAAATCAACCTCAACCCACTACTTCTGGTTATGCTGAGGTTGAGTAATTTAAATGCATTTATGGGATAGATTAGAAATTTCGGTCTTTACAAACCTGAGGCAAGTCAAATTAAATAAAAATGTATAGAAAGATGACATTTCTTTATCGTTACAATCCAGACAAAGTAAACAAACAGACAGAAAAGAAACAAATAACGGGAAAATTCTTTCCTTCGACTTTCTCGTAAACTTGCAAAAATGGGCGTTTTGTTTTAAGTTTCTTCTAAGAGTATGCATTTTGGACTTCATTGACCGATTAAACCCAAAGCTTGATTCAGATCTATAATTTGGGTAAGAAGACCACATACAAGATTTCCTTCTTCTTGCTTTAAGCATTGCTTAAGCTATCGCATTCACACTCGCAAGAATAGGCATATCGATGAAGAATCTTCGTTGACGGATTTGGCCCAACATTTGATAGAGATCTGTAATTCTAGTAATGAAACAGCCGAATTTCATCTATCCAACTTGTTGTGTTTCTGATATATTGTATTTATACACGGGCGGGCAGACAGACATTCTATTGATGGATTTACTTCAGCATTTGACAACAATAATCTGCAATTTTGGTGCGTTTGTTTGGCATATATAATTTCCTCCGTTATGCTTGTTAACTTTTGAGTGATCTTCATATGCGGGCGTAATTCCAAAAATGTGTTTTTCGAACTCGAAGAAGGTCTCCAATATGAAATTCATGAATATCTTGAAGTCGAGTTTTTTGTCGGTTAAAACACACTTTCTCTTTGGCTTTACGACCTATAAGACTTACGGCGACAAAAAATAAATTCCAGAATAAAACATAATTTCATGTTGTATTTTTTATAGAGTACAAATAATAGAGTACCATATCAATGCATTTTTCACATTATGTACAATAATTATACTTACACAGATTGGAATTTTTGTGTTTTATGTACAATTTTTATAACCAGTTTGAATGAAAATAGTATTGAAAAATTCAAATCCGACTTACGACCTATCAGTCTAAACCAGATGTACCCAACCTGTGGTACGCGTACCCCTGGGGGTACGCGAGGGACCAGTTAGGGGTACGCGAAAGTGATCTTGCTAATGGTGGAAAATACAAAACCTTAGAGTATTCAAGAATTTCGCTTTTTCAATTTCGTATCAAAGTGGAAATTTTACGAATCTGAAAGCTTATTCACGAAATAAGAAAAAGGAAGAAGCTGATTAATATCTTCTAATTGAGTAATAGTTAGCTCTCATTATAACGGGAAATTATTGCAGTGTTGTTTTCATTTGTTTTAACGTTACACTAACACTATTTTTTTAAAATGGAATAAAACGTTAAGTCAAAAATGTATCCTACAAATTTTATTACGTTCATTAGAGTCGTTCACTCTGAAGCTAACCTAAGACCTTGGCGTTATTAGTAAAAACTTTTTTTTCGCTAAGGGAACAACTGTAGGGGGCACTCAAAAATAAAAAGACTAATCAAGGGGTATGCAGAAGAAAAAAGTTTGGGAACCACAGGTCTAAACGGAACTCAGTCGTATGTCCAGGAGGACCCCCAAATAGCACAGAAAGCTTGTCGAGAAGGTTTTGGAAACCTTGTCGTCAGCAAGGGTAAAGGGTTGTCACACAGATTTCCATGACAAGGGTTGAACCTTTCGGCAAGTTAGCGGAAGGTTCAACTGGCTAGTCAACAAGAAACAAGGTTTTATGTAAGGTTTTCATTAAGATTTCCCCAAGCTTTTATTACAAGCTTTCCTCAAGCTTGTTTCAGGCCTTTCAAAAGGTTGTTAAGAGCCCTCCGTCGGCGGACAAAATAAAGCCCCTTCCCCCTTCGAAGGCTTACTTCCACAGAGGGGTCACCCCCTCTTTTTTACTCCCTCTTCAAGACCGTACTCCTACAAGCTTCAAGTTCCTCCGAGCCAGGGATCGAAACCGCGTTCATAGAATTGGAAGGCAAACGCAATAGCCACTATACCGAACGGGGCTATACACAAGGGGGTTATAGGTGGTTCATAAAAAGCTTTCCTATATCAATTTTGCGAGAATGGTTGGTTTGCGGGGAAATGCTTTCGCGGACAGCCTATGGAAAGTGAAATGGCAACCTTTCCGCAACCTTCTTTACTATTTGGGCCTGTACTTTCTCACTGTATACTTCGCACACGAAAAAGTAAAAATATTACAAAACACGAAGATACTTTTTACATGATCATCCAAGTATAATTCATCCCGTTACTAAAGTTGTTCTCTGTTTGGTTTTGTGGCGCATTTGTGTAGAGAAATACGTCTGCAAACAGAGCTTGAGTCACGTTCCTTTCTTTAAAAGTCATCTGGGAAATAACTTCCTGCTTTCGCTTCGGACAGAATGAACGGGGAATGCTTACTCAGCTAAGGGACACGTCCGCCTCGTAAGAATCAATCACGATATATAGATTTTCAAGACCGAGAAATAATGCTTGCCGACTCAGTTCTTAGTAGAAATTGCTGATTCAACGCAGAATGCGAAACTTCTTTTCGCTTTCTTAAGACGGCAAATCTGGGGATGGGAAATGTAACTAAAACTCGGGTGGTTAGAGATTTGGGTTTTATGGCGGAAGAGGCAGATACGGCTATGTTGCGCTGAACACAAGGTAATTATAAAAAAATGCAGTTAAAATTTGCCTCATACGCAGAAGAATTTTTTGGCGCCCATTTATTTAATTTCTCTTTGCGACACTTCTTAACCGACTAGAATTTTAAAATTTTGTATTAATATTTTTGTAGCTCGTATTTTTATTATTTACATTCGCAATATATTCTTTTATAGTACAATTTTTCTGTTTTCGTTTTTATGCTATATAGTGTAATTTTTTTACTATATCTCATAGATTATAAATAAAGTCCACCTACATATATACCGAACCGGATAGGAGCCACAAGAGCTTACTATATAGAGATATGATGTTAAGAAGTTAAGTTGAATTTTTAAAATATTTGTTTTTTCTGGTAATATATAATACATGGTTAAAAATGAAGTCAAAAGTACTCAGCACGAGTAAGGGAATTGTAGGAAGAAACTCTAATGGGGCTGATGTTAGAAGTAATAAATAGTATGTCGCTAGTTAAAACGTTGAATTAAAACTACAAAAATAAAAACAGTTTTTATAAACACACTTTTATTATTGCACTAAAAAGTAGAAAATCTTTATTTTAATTATTTTCTGTTTTCTTTGTCTTTAATCTAGAACTCAATCTTATAGATATTATGTAATACAGTCAAACCTCGTTATAACGACTCAGAAGTTCGTTTTAACCGAGGTTCGCTGTATCCGCGTTTGAAAAAAAAGCCCTAACATGCTAAGATACTACTTCTATAATAAACTTTTTAATAACATAATATTTTCATTAGTAATTAGGGACAAATAAAGTATTAAATAATTCGCTTGCCAACGTTGGTCACTGCAAAGTTCACAGAATGATAAGAAATTAAACTAAAATGGCAGAGAAAACACTTGATTGCTCCTAGGTCGTCTGACCAGAAAGTCCCCCCCCCTTCCTTTGTTGACACCAGGCCAGGTGTCCACAGGGGGGAGGAGGGGAGATAGAAACTGTAAAGAGCTTGTCTATTGTTCCTTTGCCCCACTTATGGGGTTAGCAGCGACTCTAACAAAGGTACAATAGGCGAGGAATGTGGTCTCTGAACCAGAGTATTTCATGCAAAAGGGGTAACTCTTGTAGAAGTTGGGTTGACTTGAGCACAATTAGTAAAGAATGTTCGTTTGGGCAAGTGAAAAGTTTGAAGTTTTAAAAATTTTCAGTTCGCTATAACCGAGTCTCTAACGTTTGCTGTTCGTTGTAAACGTAAGAAAATGCATTATTAACATAGGGATTCAGTTGGAACCATGTAAAAGGTTGGCTGTAACCGAGGGTTTGTTATATCCCGGGTTCGCTATATCGCGGTTCGACTGTATTAACATCACGCAAGAATTTCAGAACTCCAGCATGCAAGGGAATGAACGAAGAATCGATTACAAAATTCCATCA
>BGPR01005319.1:71087-95595 GCA_013235015.1 Araneus ventricosus
ATGAATTACCTACTTACTTTCAATGCGTTATTTCATAGAATAACTAGGTATTTCATGAATTGCCTACTTATTTTCAATACGTTATTTCACAGAATAACTAGGTATTTCATGAATTACCTAGTTGAATACCTAGTTAGTCTATGAAATAACTGAATTATACTCTTCAACGGTAACATATACACCAAAATTGTAGAACTGTATCAAATTTTGTACTAGATCCGTCAATGGGAACTCTGTCTGTCTGTCCGTGTGCATGCGAACGTGACAACTCAGAAACGCAGCAAGCTATATACAAACTTGGCATATAGTTTTACCACCAGAAATGAAGATTTGTATTAAAATTTGTACCGAATATGTCAAGGGGTTCTCTGTCTTTTGGTCTATCTGTTCGTGAAGGTGATACCTCAAAAACAAAGCAAACTATATTGTGACAAAATCGACTTGTGGGTGTATGTGAATGCAATCCAATAAGCAGGATTTAAAAAATAAAGCTTTTTATTTTACGAATATTCTAAGCAAAGAAACGTAGCACAAGTATAAAATAGCACTTGTAAGAATTCACAACAGAGATTACCATTAAATCTCAACACAGCGCTCAAAGGCTTCTTGTTAGCTCACCAGCTTGCTTGCTGATCAAAATCCAACTGACTCTTCTTGTCTTGAGAGCTTGCTTTTATACTTTTTCAACAGGAAGTGACTTCATTACGGAGGAAGTGATGTAATCTCCAGAAAGTCCATGAAGCCAATAGAAATAAGTTGAAGGTTCGAGGTCCTTCTAGAAAATTCCTTTTGTCGCAAACTTCGCCGACAAGTCACCCAAGTGGTCGCCAAATATATCGCCAATATTAGCAACTTAAGGAAACTACTTTATAGCTTTTGTGGGCCTCCACTTCTGAGATTGCTTTACAATTTATTTGTAGAACAATTCCTACAAATAAGTTGGCGCAGACTGTTAATAAGTCTTCATCTAAAAAATGTAAAACAATCCGATTAACATTTTGAAAGCAAAGAAATGATAAAACAAAAATGGAAGCATTTTAAGGAAAGCTTAACCTCTACTAAATAGCAAGCTCAAAAAGCACTGGGCACGTAAGCTCTCCCTTTCCTTTACCTCTTGTAAAATAGCAAGATTACTCAATTTAATAAACTTCAATAACGTGACTAATACCTCTATTAAAAAAACGTGACGTAATCTCCAGAAAGTTCATGAAGCCAGTAGAAATAGGTTGCAATTTCGAGGTCCTTCTAGGAAATTTCTTTTGTCGCCAAAGTCGCCAAATTTATCGCCAAGACTCCAAGTTTGTCGCCAAGATTAGGATCACAGGGAAACGACTTTATAGCTTTGTAACAATATGATTGAATTTTAGTATCTCCTGTTTGCATCAAAACTGTAGATATTTGTCCTGTATTGGACAAAATCCATTAACGAGTGGACTGCCTGTCAGTTAGGCTGTCCCTGTCTATGTGATCACGATAACTTCAAAAAGCATCAACTGAAATTTGATATCTGGTCTTCACGTGGAAATTGGAAATTTGTTTCAAATTTTGTACCAAATAGGTCAACGCAAATTGGTTTTATTTAAGAATGCATATTCGATTCTCTTCATTATACGGCGAATTGAAACACAAACTTGCCATATTGTGAACGTATACGAGAAAGTCTAGGGGAAAACACTCTCGCTTCTTTCCCTACTGGATGCAAGCAAGCTGCACGATCAGAATCATTTTCCTCTGCGTTCGGACCGGTGCAGATGATATAGCCTTAAATCACAAGGGAAGAAAAGGTTAGTTCACAGAATGGAACCGAAGATCTTATTTTCGATTGATTTGAGAAGTCAAAGCAATTTCCTGTTTCCTCACTCGGATCCTCATTTTGAAAAGACAGTTTGAGATTTGACTTATCCGTAGCCTAAATGTCAAGACGCATACATCCATGAACTGCATTAGTTATTTCTAATGGAATTTATTTTGTAAATGTTTCGAAAAAGGACGAATTCATTCTTTAAGCACAGCTTTAAAACTTAAGAAAGGACGTGGATGTAAGCAGAACATGATAGGTCTTAGCATCTAGCCTTTCAGAAAATTAAAATTTGCTATTCAAGTTAATGTCTCTTGTAAGATATTTTAATAATCTTATTATTGACATGGGAAAAAATGAAAGCAAGGTAGAAATCTTGCAAAATAAGTACAGTCAAGCCTCGGTATAACGAACCCGGGATATAACGATCTCTCGGTTATAACGAACTTTTCAAATGGTCCCAACCGTACTTCTGTGTCACTGATGTATTTTGAAATGCTTATAACGATCTTCAAAAGCAAGGAATTCGGACATAGTGAACCAAAATTTCCACTTTTGAAGCTTAGTTTTTGCTTTTTAACGAAAATTTACTACTTATCTTCAGCTTACTCTAATGAGTAAGCTAAAAATATTGTTGAAGGGAATTCGCTAGTTATTATCGTGCTGTTGTTTGGTTGGGTGTCTTGGCGTAAAAGCCAGACACGTCTAAGTTGCGCGAAAAACGTGGTGAAACTTAAAATCACGCTTAGTAAGTTATCATATGTGATAAGTCTATATATGCAATAAGGAACGTTTATTTTCTTGTCTTTATACGTCCGATCTTGATGAAATTTGGTACACATAGCTTTTCAAAACAAAAGATAAATCATTGTCTAAGCCAAAAGTTAATTAAAGTTTCAGTTAATTAACTCTTTGGACCCGGCTAGAGTGAGAATTCAAGTGCCTCAAAAACTGGAGGAAATTTTCATGAATGAAATCCTCCCTTTCTCTACAGAAATTCCAGGTGGACGACAAACTCGGTTGCGCGATCAGTTTTCAGCATGGAAAGGCACTAATTTTCATCCATAAAATTCACCCAGGCGCCCGAAACCGCCTGAGTCCGGCCTGTGTCGAATGAGGCGGTTTGAGGCGGATTAGGGCTCATAGGGTTAAGGGTTAAGCAAGTTTTTGCAATTTTCCCGCTATTTCTTCCGAAAATGATACGTCATAAAATGTATTTTTACATGATTTTAAAATTTAAAAATTTATCTTTTAATCACTGTACCGTTTCCCTTAATTTAAACAAATTTAAAAAAATAATTTTTATGATTTGCAGCAATATATTTTATTATTTTATTGTTGTAATAATGTCACAGTTTTGCAGTCATGCGTCGGCGAGGTTTTATTCTTCAAATAATTCATGTCTACTGTGACGAAATTATATTTTTCAAAATGATTATTGTCCCATGAAACAATATAGTACATTTAAGTGTCTTAACTTATTGTTTTTGCCTTTATTAATTGACATTGATATTTTTGGCAACGTTTTTGTTTGTTCTAAAGATTTTTCGGTTCATGCATTTAATGAGTATTAAAAATTTCTTCTGTTTGTGTACTGGTCTCCTGTCATGTTTTCCTGCGCCTCAACAATTTCATTAAATATTTTAATCCCATTATCTTTATCCACTGTTAAGGTAATCAAAGTTTACTTCCTTTGATACATTAACTTCATTAACTCCAAAGAAGATTTTCTGACTACCAAACACGTAGTATGAAGTTATACATGTTTTAAAATATGTTTCTCAACTTAAACTCTTACAAATTTAAATAAATATTCATAACTTAAAATATATAGCATATCTCTTAGCTTAAAATTTCACAATACAAATCACACCAAGTCCACTTTAAAACAATTCTTCCAAATTTAAAAATCTCAGTCTTATATTCGGATTCGCCAAAGATCTCAGTCTTGCATTGAAATCCAACAGTGCACAAGTTAATCAATTCTGAGTTAAAGAGGGAAACTGATGTGCAAAATTCGCAATCACACTTCCCCTAAGGTATGCAGTTTAAACAGGCTGTCTCTTCCAATTTCCCTAATCTCAGCACAACAATTGAAACGGATCCAGCATTAAACAAAGAATCTCTATGCTTACTTAATAAATCTTAACGATTTCCGGGAAAAAAGTGCTTCTAAATGAACTAGGGTCTTTAGTTATTGAAAGGAAGTAATTGAAGAGATGCTTTGGTGAGAATAGATGCAGGAAAATCAAGCAGCAGAATTTGTACCGATCATTCATTCTTCAGTGTTGTTTAGAAACGATGCCGTTCGGATGGGGAAAGCGACAGATATTTATTTCATCGATTTTCCTAGCAGCTTTGGGGAAGAAAGTAAACATGTTCGTAGGCAGGAATTCTTTCTGGGATCTCGGTTCATTAATAAAAGACAAATACATAGTTTGGTTTTCCACCAAAATATTTATCATTCTTTGTTTTCGTCTCTTTTGTTTGGAAAATTTCGAGAGAAAAATGTGATATTCGAATGCCGTGATTGACGCTTAAATGTCAAAGCGGAGGTTCAGTTATATTGCATTTGACATAATTTTTAAAAGAAGTTTTAAATGATGAGAATAAAAGAAAAAATTGAAACACGTTTTCATTAATGACAGTAAAAAAAATAAATAGTTTATTAAAAATATGGACACCAAAACAAAATCGCAAAAGTGTGAGGCACTGATAAAAATATTCGAAGCAAATTGGAACGTTAATTGCTCTTATATGTTAATTTATAATGAATATTTAAAAATTTTCTTGCTTACAATATTCTATGTAGCTTAATTTTCTTATTTCATAGTTACCAGTGCCGCACGTTTCCATGATTTTGTTTCGATCACCAGATTTTCAGATAAAAAAATTATTTTCTAATTCCATGTAAACTAATAAGATCGTGTTTTAAAATTTTTTTTATTATTTTATAAACTAATAAGAGGGTATTTTTAAGAACTTGTATTATTTTATAAACTATTAAGAGGGTGTTTTTAAAAACTTGTATTATTTTATAAACTAATAAGAAGGTGTTTTTAAAAACTGTTATTATTTTATAAACTAATAAGANGGTGTTTTTAAAAACTGTTATTATTTTATAAACTAATAAGAGGGTGTTTTAAAAAACTCTTTTCATTTTTAATATTTTCTACTTCTAAGTACACAAACAAAAGAATGTTTTTAAGAACTTTTTCAGTTTTGTTAATTTCCTCTTTTTAATCCATAATGTTGTTCCTAATTCATTATAATAATTATTATAGAATCTTTAAATTAATTTTTCACGTACTTGCTACTCATGGAGCCCCTCGCAGGAAATCAAAGTTTAATTTTTAAAAAACGATTAACCGATAATTATGTTCTGAAAATATAGAAAAATTACATTGTGATCGAGAAGACACAGATGTACAGAATTTCTGAATTCGACTACATCAGGCAGTGAGTAAAAATTCAATTGAAAAATTACATCTTTAGGAACATGAAAGAAGTCGATTTAAATAAAGGCGTCTAAAACCAAATAAAATCAATTAACTATCAACAAGTGCAAATGCCTTTAAGAAAATAATCAGTTCATCTACCAGGATTCTTCATTTTGTGCTAGCATCTGTGGGAGCTTCACAATTCTTAGGTGGACTGAAGACTCTAGGTAGATGAACTCATTATATTAAACTGGACTTTTCTGACAAATCATTATTTTAAAGAATAAAAACAGTTTTCATAAACGCGTTGTTATTTGTGTGCTAAAAAGTACAAATATTTTTACCTTAATTATATTCTACCTTTTAGTCTTTAATTAAAAATTCATTATTATAAATGTAGGAATTGTATTTTTTCCGTCTAGCTTAAAAACTTAAGTTTAATTCCTTCTTAATAATATTTTTTCACTTTCCGTACAAGCTCATTTGAATATTGTTGTGCCAGCGGAAAGATATCGGGAGATAACGATCACGTGCTTTCTCACGGTGCTAATCACGTGATGCGTGGGTGTTTCTCCGTTAAAAAACCGAATGTAGTGTTTGAATCGAGAAAAGACGACTTTTTGAAATCCAACAGAACAGACATGCGGTTGATGTGAGCATAGGCAGCTAAGGGGGTCTCTTCCCTGTCAGCACGGCGGCGATGGCTATAACTAAACCTTTTAGCGAGGCGTAAGTTGATATATAAAGTAACTAACAAACCCTAAATCTTTCTTGTCTAAAATGTAAATAATACCTGTGTAAATACTTTTCTCATTTCATATTATGTTCTAATAATAAATAATTTAGTTTTTAACTCCTGTCTCTCATCCTTTATCTTTGGTGCCCATAAGATAATAATTTTCTACAACTTATGTTGGCTTCGGCCGAGATCAATAATATTCCTATAAGTATGGTTGCTCAAGCCGGGATTATTCCCATGCAACCGTATTTCTCATAATTTATGGCGGCTCAGGCCGGAATTGAGTTTTTCTATATAAATATTATGGAATCTTGAAAAAATTTTTTTCTTTAATTCACCAGAGGAAAGGAGGATTGAAATAACAGCTCTTAAAATCGCGTTTCATTTGTCGAGATTAAAACAATACCATGATGTTGGAAATGGTGTTTCCTGCATAAATCTGAAACTATATGGGAAAAAGAATGGATCGACTTTGCTGGCACAACAAAAATAAGTAGTATTTAAGACATTAAGTCAGAAAACACAACTAGGTTGTACGTTTCATTTAAAAAGGTGTGTTTTGTCTCTAATCATCTAAGTAAGAAAAATAAAACTAAAAAAAATGAAAGCTGTGTGTGTGCGTACTCTTAAGACTACCTGGAAAGCAAGAGTACGCAAGTAGGGTGACTAAGAGTACGCAAGTATTAGGGTGGCTAAAAGTACGCAAGTAGGGTGACTAAGAGTACGCAAGTAGGTGGCTAAGATTACGCAAGAATTAGGGTGGGTAAGAATACGCACCAGACCTCGTTTAACAACAGTTGCATTTAAATGCATAAGAGTCACTGCAATCCTGTCTTTGCACAATCCACATTGAACCCAGCTTTCATGACAGGAATTCCCACATCCTTAGGAAATAATCAAGGTAGCATCTTCATGAGAAACCGTAGGCTGAGGTAGTTGATGGTTGTTTATCGTCATAACAAAACGTCAGTCCTTTCTTTACGTTTTGTTTCTTTTTTCCTCTTGTTTTAAAATTACCCTCTCTCTACCTTTCCTTCATTTTTTTAAAGGAAATTCTGTATTTTCTTTTGTATCGTTTTCATTTTCTACCAAAAAATTTTTAAAAGGCGAAGATGTCGTGATTTCTGACTAAAGCGCGAGTCTCCTTTTTCCTGGTTCATATTATCTTTTTCATTTTGTTTGGAAACCGTAAAATTGAAATTATTCTAACATTAATTTTATTGCTGGTAGCCTTTTCTGTAGGCCTAGGCACAGCTTAAAAGAAGACAAAGAGCAGAAAAGATGAAAGAAAGTAGGCCTATTAGCTTATAACTTTCAGTTTTTTCTCAGGGTGCACTCGTTGACCCCGAATTCTCCAACCACTTCCCTTTTACTCCTTCCCATCTTCAACTTGGGTTTAACCTCTTCAGTTATTTCCACATGGGAGTTTTCTATCAGTTTTCGTTTTATAAGGTGATATGTACCTATTAATGAGTTTCTAAAGCAAATTATAAAATATCACTGTACGCTACAAGTTTGAGAGGAACAATGAAATAGGCTGAGGATAATATTTTGTACAACTAAAACTTAAAAAACAGAATCATGCCAATATGAAACTATTTCACAGTAAAATATTACGTTTCTATTCCAATAAAATATTATAGCAGACCTATTCATTTATGTACAATTACTTATTACCTCTACAAGAAAAAAACGTTGCAAAAGTTAACGCTAGATTAGGGAGTCTAAGGAAGTGAAAGAATGCTGCGAACTTTTGGCTTTCTCGTTAGCCCTTGCCTAAACTGCCTCCAGGTGCCAAAGCGCCATAGATGGAGAACTCAATTTACACCAACTTGTAGCTTATTATACGTGCTTGTGATTTGAAATACGTCTTGAAACATTTGGTTCAATTTAAATAATGACAAACACTTGCGTACGATATTCGAAAAATTAGATAGTAAAGTAAGAAGAGTGAGTTTTGCCTTGTAAATGGAAAATAAAATGCAGGAAACGAATGGTAATACGTCGTATTTTAACACAGTAGCAACACCCACTAAAATGTAACAGTTGCGATTCTCTGCAACGTCGTCAACAAGGTAAACAATGTGGTAAACAGCAAGGTAAACAATAAGGTGCCCGCGCACTTTCACCCACCATTCTCTTATCAGGTCGTGTGGAATTCAAATTTAATTAGCACGAGAGCAGTAAAGGGAAAACGCATTTACACAATTTCATCTTTACAAACATGAAACAATTCAAATGAAATAAAAGCGTGTGAAATGCAATTTAACTTCAACGCCCTACTATCTCTATTGTTACAATAATGCTCCATTATCACATAAAATACAAATTTTAAACCTTAGATCAGAACTTCATGAGCCATCTTACGCAGAGCATTCTACATGTCCTCAAAAATTCAATTCTAGCAAGTTTAAGAAAATCTCAGTGGTTCGTGCTTCGATTCAATAATGCACGAATTAATCAATTCTGAATCCATAGAAATTCACACTTTTAAAAGTGCGAAACTCTCAGGTATGCAGTTTTAACAAGCTGGTCTCGGCATAACAATCGGAATGGATGCTTCATCAGCAGAAATCATTTTTATGCTTGCTTAACAAATTTTAACGATTTACTGGGGAAAAAATATTCCCTCTAAACGAACCTAGATTGTTAATTGTTAAAGGAAGTAATTGAGGATACGCTTTAGAGGAAATAGATGCAGTAGAATTAAACAGAGGAATTTTCTCAAATAATTCTTCATCGAAGTTTATGAAGTCTGCATTCCGCATGGAGAAGGCGCTGGATATTCATTGCATCGATTTTTCCTACAGCTTTTCGAAAGTAAACACATTCATATGCAGGAATTCAGTTTCAAATCCTCTTCATTATTAAAAGATAAATGTTGGCGCATCTCATCAAGTATTTATCAAATTTATTTTCTTTCCCTCTGTCTTTAAAACTCAAAAGATAAATATAAACCATTCTACAAAATCGATAATATTTATGCTTAATTGTGATGGAACATTTCCGCTGAAATATTTTGAATTTTATTACTTTCCACAAAGTTATTTTCTCTCAGTTCAAATTAGAACGTAATAAGAAGTTTTTAAAACACTTTTTTCAATGTATGAAAAAATAGAAAATAATTTTTTATCAAAAATATCGCCGTCAAAACAAAATCGTGAAAAGTCAGGCGATGATAAAATTACTCTAAGGGGATTGGAATTTTATTCACATTTATGATATATTTTAATTTTCAATGCATCTCTAGGAATGCTCTTTCTGATATTTTACATTATAGATTAATTTCATTATAGTATTGTTTTCATTTAAGCTTTTTTCTTTGAATTCTAGATTTTTGATAAAAAATTATTTTCTACAATTTAGTGCATTAATAATAGCGTGCTTTTTAATAAATGTTTATTTTTATCAATTTCTGCTTTAAAGTCTTAAATATATTTGATGATTCATTATTATTACTACAGAATCTTGTATTTAATTCTTTTTCAGATTCAGTTCCCGGTGGAGCCCCACCTATAAAATCAAAATTTAATTTAAATTAATGGATTAACTTATAATTATGTTCAGCCAATTTTAAAAAGTTGATTTTTCACCGGAAATACATACTGTACGAAATTTTAAAACTTGAGAACATCAATCCTTCCATCTTCCCAAACACGAAGCCTGTCAAGCTAGATGAAATCAGGAAAACATCGTTAAATACGCAGTAAAACTTCGATTAACCGTCACAGATCGGACCACGGATGTGTCGGATAACCGAATGCACGGGTAACAGAAATATGTTAATGCATATGTGTACAGGAACGTAATTTCAGGGCTGGCTTCGGACGAAAATAAAAATAAAATCCTTTACAAGTGAATACATACATATATATTGTATTTAATTTCGCAAAACGACCAATATAAACTTCAATACGAGAGTGGTAATGTGCAAAAATTACTGAAAAGATCTTTTTTATATGATGACGGTTAATCGAAGTTATACTGCACTGCACATTACAGCATTTCACGTGACGTCTCAGTCACATGACCAAAGTAACTGTGCGCAACACTCATGACTGTGCATGACTGTATAATGCAATTGCTCATTTACTCTGTGCTGTAGGTCACGCCGTCCCCCCCCCCCCGCAAGATGCGGAATGGAATCCAAAATTAATTTTTTTCGGCGTATGTCGATCGCGCACATTTCTTATTACAAATAGATATTAAACAAATTATGCACGTCATGCCACCAACCTCCACGTCACTGTTCCGGCCCACAACCAAAAGAAGTGAAGTGAAGAGTGATGAAACATTTACGCGGGAGACTAAGTGCGCAGGTGTGCTCTGTAGGAGGCCCAGGGTTGACTCCCAGTGTTTATGAGTAACCTTGAACGTGAATCGTAATTGTATATATGTACATAGTTTTTAAATAATATATAGTTTCTATTAATAAATTAGTTAGGAAAAAAGTGAAACTATTGAAGTCTGGAGTAGACAATGGAGTAGATAATGCATAAAAATGAGCTTGTTTCGGAAAGAAGTCTATGGAACCTGCTTATGGAAAAGAATTACTTTATTTTGCAGCCATAAACATACAAAAAAGCTTTTCCTTGGAATTTCTCATATTTTCCTAATGAATTTTGAAATTCTTTGGCTCTAATTAGTTAGTTTGAAAGAATTATCTACATTTACATCATATTGAAATCATAAAGTGAAATCCTTTAAAGTATTTTTTAACTATTAGTTAGTTACATCGGCTGCTATCCCCAGCCGTATTCGTAATTTCAATTTTACCAATCTCATACGCCTTGTCGTGCTTACGAGGATTCTTTTTGTGACGGCTTCGTCACCTAAACATCTTTTCGTTGTCCAACTATAAAAAATCACTTGTGAAAGTGCTTGCTGTTGATTTTCTCGTTAACCGAACATCCATAGAGTTAACATAACACCAACTTCAAAATAATAACAACTAATTTTACATGTCCCAAGATTAAAAAGAATTTTTCATGCACCGTATTGTCTGCCATCTAAACAAGAAAGTTACTTCCCTCTGACTTACAAACCTTATTCATGGATTTTTAATAAAACAAGATATAGTTTAAAAACTGTGATTCTGGTTTTATCTGGAATAATGTGGACGTGTTCGTTGCTGACTTGTTGGCAATCGGAATCAGCATCGATCATCCACAATACTAATACAACAACATATTCACAACAACAAAAATAATTTTACATGTTCTAAGCTTAAAAATAGCTGTCCACCAACCGTAATGTCTTTCATCTGAAATAAAAAAAAATTGTTTTTATGAATTCAGCATTTTTTTACCTGTTCTTGGACGTTCAAAATATATTTATGATTTAAAAATATGATTACATTTATGTGTTAAACATATGATTTCAGATATGATTTAAAAAGAGACTATTATTTTATCTGGAATAATGTGGGCGTCTTCGTTGCTGTTTTGTTGGCTGTCCAAATTAGAACCGAACATCATAATATTAACACTAGACAGATAATAATTGTACAAATATAGTCAAAAGTAAAAAATGAAGGTAATAAAAGCAATCCTAGAGTAATTCGATGGAAACGAAAAGCAAAAAACAAGACAAGGAATCCATTCAAGTTCACTTTTTCAAGGGCTAAAAACTATTCGAAATGGATTCAAAAGAATATTTGGGAAATTTTCTGTAAGAAGCAAGCCTTAAGCTAAACAAAGCTTCTCATAGCCCGAACTCCTCAAAACAGAAATTCCAAGGAGGCTAATCAACAAGTTCAAACATCAAACGAAAAAGGAAATTACCACACACAAACATCAAAAACGCTAATAAGATAATCAAAATATTAGCCATCATTAGTCTAATTAAAATATTTTTTTCTTATTCAAGTTTTAAATTTTGCTTCTTCTTAAAAAAAAACTTAAAATTTTTTTAAAAATATGCTATATTTTTTCTTGTTGATTGTTTACATGCTCTATAATATTAACACCATATTCACAACAGCAGCCAAAAATAGTTTTCAACGTTTTAAGCTTTGAAAGAATTTTCCCTCCACAATAGTGACTTTCATCTGAAAGAAACATTGCTTTCTTTCAGTTCTACAAAGCTTCCTACCTATTCATGGATTCTTTAAAACAAGAAATGATTAAAAAAACCCGACACTGATTTTATCTAGGATGATTTAGTTATAGGAAGTGTGTGTCATTTTATTAATTAACTCGGAAAAAATAACTGCACGAGACTGTTGTAAAAGACATTCTTCTTTCTATTATATAAAAAACTTGGTTGTGAAGAGGTCATTTAAGAATTTTCTTCCCTAAAAAATACTCTAGAAAAGAAATAATAGTTTAAATATGGATATTCGACATGAATAAAAAAAGATTGTAAGATCTCCAGGAACAGGTTTAAAAAAATTTAAAACCAAATGGTATTTGTCAGTAAGTGTCGCATGTTAATTTGAAGGAAAGTTGTCACTGAATGCTTACTAATTAATTTTTTTGCTTCTTCTTGCAATTTCATGCTCAATGAAAAATAATTTTTCCTGACTTTAAGTGCTTTCGATTTTATTTATTAAAAAAATAGCCAACTCAGTTATATTTGAAATTTTCAGCAACATGTAAAATTAGAAGTCAAATTGTGTGACACTATGGATTTAAATGCATGTGAATATTTACAAGTGTCTTTATATTTCAACATTAGAGCTTGGAATCTTTCATAAAATCTTTTAAGAATTTCCAATTTTTCATCAACTAATTCTTTTGTAAGTTTTATACGTACTTGCAAAAACAAAAATTTTAATACTTTTGGATAATACTTTGCTTTTTTAAGCGACAGCTTTATTTTTATGCGATTGACAATACTTATCCTTCAAAAACGAATAAATATCTAAACGCTTTAGGCAATGAAAGCTGAAGATCATTTTACTCCTCCTTAGCGCGTTTTCTACACTTTTCTAAGAGCAAATATTTCTGAGAAAAATTCGAAGAAAATTGCTGATAGCAAAGTTTATAATTAACTTCTGATAGTAATGCAGAATTGAAAAAAACGAACACCCTAAAATCTACAAAAGTATTATGCTTATTACAATGAAAATTTTCAGAAAAGAAACGAAATTTGCACTTTTGTATACGAGAAGAACAAAAATGATAAGAAATATATTTCATTTATTAAAGTTTGCCTTTTTCCCATGATTTCTTAGTCGGAAACCGCCAGCATTCCACCACAATGCAGGATTTTTTAAAAGATAACATCTTAAAATCTACAAATTGCATGATTATTGTATTGGAAATATCAGAAGAGAAAAAAAATTGCAGTTTCGTATAGGAGAAAACAAAAATGCTAAGAAATATATTTCACTTGTTAAAGATTGCCTTTCTTTCGCAAGACCATTTTCTTAGCCGGAACCACCATCATTCCTTCTCAGTAATTCACCGTAACAGGTTTAAAAGTTCTCACTAAATTGATTCCATTAGGAGTGCGAGATTTTAAACCGAGGAGCCCATCCGCACAAACGACGTTAAACGCCATATGCAGCTCGACGAATTATTAGAAGGCTGGAAATAAATAGATTTTTCTGCCAAATCTTCACTGCAAGCCTTCCAAATCTAATTATGGATGAGCAGTTTACCGGTGCAAAAATCCGATTCATCCCTTACAAGCCTCATCATCTACACTGCTGATGATGGTTACTGTGAACGAAGGTTTATTGTACGTCAAGGAAATGGCGATGGTGGCTTTGCTGCCGGTCCTGTAATGAATTCACTAGTTAATTAATTTCTGCAGTCATGCGGTTTCCTAGAGAGCTTGGCATTTTTAGAGTTGAATTAGGTTCGGTTAATGTTTCTTTTGTGTTGGTAAGCAGTTATTGGTCTAGATCTTAATTTTCCATTAGGTAATAATCTATAAAGAATTTATTATTTTGAATTAGTTTATCCAATAAATGATCTGTCTGGGTAAGTTATTTATAAATTTACGAATGGCAGCTTGGAATTAATGAAGTTGCTTTAATCCTCGGTAGAAGATGAAGTAAAATTTTCCTAGATCAGATATAAATTTATAGAATAGGTAGGTAAATGGAAATAGGAGTTTCTGGAAAATTTCAAAGAGTTCTGCACTTTCCAAAGAAACTCTTATGGCAGTTGAATAGGGTTTTAATTATTGAAGTGATCGCTTTATTATTGATTGATGAGCTGAACTTTATGCATCTAAAGTAGTTTAATGCGATCACCAATGCAGACGCTATATAGAAGTTACTATTATTAGCAAAATAACTGACGCCTTTCATGAAATTTTAGCAAAATAACTGACGCCTACACACCTACATGACTGTTATTATAAAACTTCGCCTATTCAGAAGGCACTGGAGCCGGTTCAATGGTTCCGAATGAAACAGAATTTCACCAGTAAGCGGTGATGCACACTGAGAAAAGTAAAAAGAAAAAAATATTTAAAAATTCGTCAATGGTTGGCTCTGAGCCATTTTCTATGGTGATTTTTTGCAGTTTTTTAAAATTATTATTACTGAAGCAAAACTGAATATAGTTTATTTGGGTATTTTTAAGTTTAGCTAAATTCGCTGCCGAAATTAAATTCTGAACGTAAACTTCAAAGGTTTAAAATATGGTTTTTACTTACATATTTTTTTACTTATTTTTTGCCTCTGGATTTGAAATATAAATTTAATTCATTTTTTTCTTTATTTCTTAAAAATCCCGAATATCTTGCCAAATACTGATATTTTAAACTTCTTTTTTCGGATTTATGAAATATGCTGCATAAAAACTGCAATAAATTGATTTTTGTCTTGTATTTTAAATACTAAGAAACTGTATGCTAATTGCATGCAACTTTATCCAATTCATATTGACATACATGTGCAAAAGAAATTTAAAATTTCCATTAAAAACAGGATAAATGTCTTATCATTTTTAAAGCACGAAAAAGAATGAATAAATAGCCTTTCAAAAATTTAATTTCTGAATATACTTGATTTGCTATAGTAAATAAAATCTGAATAATTTCGGAAATGTTAGATACTGCTTTGATATTTTGACGCAACGATATGTTTGTATTTTATTGCCAACGAAATAAGCCAATAAAATAAAAAAGACATTTTTCCAATTTTTAAATGCAGTAAAATTCATAATCGTAATAAATGTTTCTTTAGTAGGATATGTTTTCGTTAAATTAGAAAAGCTGGATTACAAATATTATTTAAATTCGTTTTTGTTTGTGATTTTATTTTTTTGTTTTTATAACAATAATTTTTTCTAGTATTGATTGACGATTTTCCATTTAATTAATTTCGAGATTTTGTGTAAATAAACTGTAGAATTTAGAAAGATCTGTACAAAATATAATGAAATAACATGAGTATGTTTAATAAATTTAACTTTTAGTTAAATGGTATATTTTGAATGTATATTAAAATGACGGTATTTTTAATATAAATTGCGGATAAAAACGGTTAGTTAAAAATAAATAAACTTTAATGTTTATTTTTGATACATATACATGAACTTCCATTCGCCTTTTATGAATGAATAAAATTAAAAATCATGAAACACAATAAAGTTCACATTTTATATAAAATATATGCATGTAATTAAATGATTAGCCTAAATAAATACGAAAATATTTTTAGATACCGTGAAACTTTATGTAAAGGTTTATATTGCATGAAAACAATGGTGTAATATTTCATGTATCACTGAAAGAAAAAAAGAAAATTCACCTCATTTATGTTTTTTTTGCAGGATATATGAATACTTCATCGCTTATCAAGCAACATCACCTATCTCAATTTTTTGAAATTTCAAAGAGGAAGAAAATTCACCTCATTTATGTCTTTTTTGCAGGATATATGAATACTTCATCGCTTATCAAGCAACATCACCTATCTCAATTTTTTGAAATTTCAAGAGGAAGAAAATTCACCTCATTTATGTCTTTTTTGCAGGATATATGAATACTTCATCGCTAATCAAGCAACATCACCTATCTCAATTTTTGGAAATTTCAAAGAGGAAGAAAATTCACCTCATTTATGTCTTTTTTGCAGGATATATGAATACTTCAACGCTTATCAAGCAACATCACCTATCTCAATTTTTTGAAATTTCAAAGAGGAAGAAAATTCACCTCATTTATGTCTTTTTTGCAGGATATATGAATACTTCATCGCTTATCAAGCAACATCACCTATCTCAATTTTTTGAAATTTCAAAGAGGAAGAAAATACACAATTTTTCACCGCCAATAACGAATATTTCTGAATTTTTTAAACATGTGATATGAACAAGAGAACGCATGTTCCAACCAGATGTAAAACTGAGTATTTTCTTCTTCTTTGAAATTTCAAGAAATAGAGATAGGTGGTTTTGTTTGTTAAGCGACGATTTATATTATTACATAGCCAAAACACATGGATTGTAAAACATAGTATAAACAAATTAAAAAATGCCACACAAATAATAAAATACCCACAAAAATAAACAATCGTTAAGCGAGCAATTAGGGCAAAGAGAACAGATTGTGTAGCCGACCACTCACTGTATACAGTCGCCAAGTTGAAAGAGATTCGGGTTTTTACTTGAAATTGTTGTTTTGCTTTCAGAAATACTTCAGGTGTTCAAAAAATATTTACATCAAAACATAAAGGTCTAAGGTAAATCAATGATCGATTAACGAACAATTTGGGTTAAGAATATGGTCTTGGAACAGATTACTTTCAGGTAACCGATCCTACACTGCATATAGCTGCCAAATTAAAAGAGGATCGGATTTTTACTAAAAATTTTGATTTTTCTGAAATAAATACCTCAGGTATACAAAAAATACTTATATCAATACTCAAACATCTATGGTAAACCAATAATCGGCTAAAGATCAATTCGGGTAACCACAAAGAGAAATCATGCTTTGCTTAGACTGCCGAGTGATGACCGGTTGCCACGACAACTAACACCGGCACTGTGGCCGAACACATAATAGTCCCCATTAGAATGACACATACAATCCCCTTTCTTTCAGAGAGGTACGACCCATCATCGGCGATGGACACAGGGATAAGGATCACCTGTTATTGTACCCGCCTAAGAAGCGAGACCCCACTTACTTACCCGGCGGCTTCTCATCCAGTATTTCCTTCTCTCACCCTCATATTCTTTCTCTCATTCACATACCCTCGTCTCCATATTTGAGGTTCCCCCTCCAATTGGAAAGCAATTCAAGTAAAGAACATTGTCTCCGAACGAAATATGTTCATTAACCGATCGCTCACTGTATATAGTTGCCAAATTAGAGGTTTTTAGTTTTCGCTGCAAATTGTTGTTTTACTCACAGAAATACTTCAGATGTTCAGAAAAGTATTTACACCGAAGTATAAAGATTTATGGTAAATCACTGTTTGGTTAACGAACAATGCAGATAGAAGAGATAAGTTCTAGAGCGACTGTGTTCTAGAATAAGACGAGATCTAAGTTCTAAGACGGGTTGAGATTGCGTTCAATAACTGATCGCTCCTGAATATACTCTGCCAAATTAACAGCGATACTGGTTTTTTTTTTCTGAAGAATGTTGTTTTAATGCGAGATACTGCAAATGCCCTAAAAATTAAAATACAATAGCTATTTCAATTCCAGAGAAACCATCAACAACTTCGAATAAAACAAACGCGTGATAATTGACATGGGCGCCTCTTAAAACAATCCATGGATAATTAGAGATTTCCAAAACTGTTCCTAATTTAATGAAAGCATTCAAAATACTAACTTAACAAAAAGCTCATTTTTTCCCTTTTCCTTTTAAAAATAATACCGACAAATGTTCTTTACTTTAATAGCCCAGATACAAATTCTGTCTCGTGTAATTATCTTAATCCGATAAATAACAGCTTGGAACTCTTTTTTTATAAAGAAAAACAAATACTGGAAACTGAAAAGTGGACTGCTTAACAGAACCAAATAAAACTGCATCGTTGCGATACAGCTGGGAAACAGGAAATTTCAATCAGTGTTAAGACCGAAACCTGGTCATTTAACCGTAGCTTCGCGTGTTATTTTTTTCGTCGGCAAAGAACATTTCCCTCATAATTATCAAAGGTATACCTTCGCTTCAGTTATAATGACATCAGTGTTTAATTATGAGGGACATACCAGATATCCGTAATTGAGCGAACGCAACTTGCAGTAAATGATGACATAATTACGGATTTTACGTCACTTTCTTCTTTTAGAGGATCGTCCTTTTCTGAATTTGTTTTTCTGCCCGTAACTTGTTTTTTGTCTTCCTTTTCTAGTTTAATGAGAAAAAGGGCATGAATAACATTTTGATCTTATTATGTATTCAAGTGTTTTTGCGTGTTTGCCCTAATTCGGTTGAGATGGCTTGGATATCGCTCTTTTTAAATGTCGCGTAGAATTTATTTTAAACGCCATTTTTGATTTTGTGACGCTTCCCGTTATAACATTGTTTATGTTTGTTAACAGTTAGTGAACGTTGTAAATGTCCCTCTCTCTGTAGCTCAAAAGCGGAACGAATCTGGCAAATAAATTATAGAATGGCATCCTTAGTTCGAAACTTTAACCGTTCAAAGACCGATTTTTTAAAAAATTGATTTAAAAACGTTTTCCACTTTCATTTTTTGGATAAAACACGGGAAAAATAATTTTAAAAAATCGATCTTGTTATAAGGTATCCGACTGTGTTCGGAGACATATTTTTGAAAAATAACTTATATATATTTTTTAATGTTATTTTTCAACTGCATATGTTTCAAAAATGAAAATATTGTAAAATTACGCTTTCAAAATGATATTTTTTATAAAAGAGACTGAGAAATTTGAAGAAAAATGACTTAAATATTCGCCTTACGCTAACAATCATAGACAAAATCATATTCTAAATATACATAAATCCTTGTAGGAGTACATTTTTATGACAGTTATCTGTGTTATGCTCTAAAATATTTCTTGTGCTTCAAATTAGTTTTGAGATATAGCTGAACATAGTTACTAAACTGGTAATTTTTCATAAAAAATGCTTTTCGTTTATATTTAAGCACTTAAAGTAATACTTGATTTTAAAATTGACCTTAGTTTTTAGAGGAAAACATCAAGCATATTACAGAAAACAATCTCAGAAAATTTCATATCAATACTTGAATAACTTTTTGAGAAATCATTGTTACGGTCGACATTTTTCCTCAAATATATCATTTTTCAGAAAACGCATTTAAAGTTTTCATGTAACATAAAATAATTCTTACAGTTCGATAATAAAACAGCTGTAACTCCATTTGTAATTCACGTAGAGTAAAAAGTGAGACAGTTTAAGAAAGCTGATTAAACAGGCTACAAAATTAAGTCATAAAAATGTTTTTGATAATTTCATCGAAAACGACGATTTTAAACCAGTCGGATACCTTAAGTATGGTTTATGGCTAAAAAACAGTTTTTTACCAACTGACAATACTGGGTTTTCCTTGATAAAATTCAACAGTATTAAACAGATGAATTTTAAGAACTAATAATAAGGATAAGGGTATTTCTTTCAACATTGTCAGATAAGATATGATATTCTCAAGCGTACACACAAAGCAAAGAAAAAGATACAGCCTCATGTAGAAAACATCATTTTATTATTTTTTATCAGCACTGAGGCTGCCACTACATATTGTAAATTCATTTAATAAAACTTTCAATATATATACTATTGACAACAACAGGCATTAGAGCTTCAGTCTTATATTGAAGATTTTAGAAGACAAATTTTTTATGTTGATTAACAGCAACACTGGGCATTTGAGGCTAAATGTGTATCAAATTATGAACAAAATACGTCAACGGGAAGTCTGTCTGTCTGTCGGTGTGCATGTGGACATGATAACTCAAAAATGAAAAAAGCTAGATAACTAAAATTTCGTTTATAGGTAGCAAAAGTGAGGGGAGGGGGGCAAAAAATGTATAGATACCAAAAAGTACCCGGAGAATGGGGGTTGGCAACAGAATTTTAAAATTTAGTTACAAAATTAGCTAGCTTTTCCGGACACTATTTAGGCTAGGTTATATTAACGTGCTGTTTTGAAGCGACACGAGGGCTATTTAGGGACGGACCTCGTAATTTTGAACCGAGGTCGGATGGTGGGGACGGCAACCTCCCTCCAAGCTTCCGCGCCGCACCAGGGGATGGGGGGGGGGGGGGTTTGGCCACTGCCTATGATTTGGCGTGCAGCAGGCCTCATGCACGGCGGATCTTCGGTGGAATCGTGTTTCGAACCTGCGGCCCTCCGGTCCCGGGGTCCAGGCCTTACCACTACGCCACCGCGACCTCAACACTATTTAGACAGCTAAAATGAAATAAAAATTTAATTTTTCCGTAAAAAGTGGAGGCGTGCCCCCCTCGTCCCTTCCGAATCGCCGCCACTGCGTATAAAGTCTTGACAGCATTATTGCCGATAAATATCAAATTTCAGATCCAATTAGTCAACGGGAAAAAGTACAAAAGGCATGTTCGATTTCTTCACTTTGCTAAGAATTTAAGCACGAAACGTGCCATGTTGCATTAGCATACGCGAAAGCAAAGGGGAGAACACACCTGCAGGTTTTATTTCATTTTAATTTGAAACTAGTTCCGCTATGCCAACTAAAAACTGATATTGATTGCACGATATTATAATGTGAAGAGTCTTTAAATATACTGTCTGATATTAGAAAACTTCTTATGAAAATAATAGCTAAAATTTTCATTAAATTTAACAGAATAATTAAAACGACAGTTATCACCAAAACTGACAGAAAGTTATAAATCTATGATACAAAACAGAAAATACATGTCTGTCACAAGAACTTCCCCTAAACGGTGAACGGTAGCGACATGAATTTTGACATGGCATTCTGGGGCACATTTCTAGGTCAACGGTGTTATTTTCAACTTTCAAAATTAATTAATTATTAAGATATTTAACTAATTAACCAGGTGAACTTTTCTTGCTCGATATGATTTAGGATCAGTGGCAGATCCATGGGGGCTATCAGGGCTACAACCCCCCCAGAACAAGCCAAATTCTTAAATATTAATAATTAAAACTGTTTCTGTAATTTCCCTCATTTTAAAAAAATAAATAAAAACGTTTCAACATGCTTTCTGGCTTGGACGGAAGCAATAATTTTCTCTATTGTAAGATCATTCCATATACTTGTAGCGTTGACGCTGCGAGTCCATAGTTTTTTGGCTAGTTATTTCATTGTAATTTTATTAAATTATAGAAAGTATTGTATGTTCTTTTATGATTCTTGTGTCAGGGTGAGTGGAATCTGTAAAGTTAAAGAGTTTTAGTTCATTGAGGTTGAGTTTGACATTCATTCACGATACAAAATTTACTTATGACCTCAGCCCCTTAGACCGATCCTGTTCGCCACTGTTTAGATGATATTAAGATGTTGTGAAAAATGATTCAGGTTTGTTTAAGTAGGTGTTAGTGCCTCAGGTGATGTATCTGAATTTAATTGTGTTTTATTGACATTTTGGATAATAACAATATATGGTAGATTATTATTTGCATTATGGTTTTAATGTTTTTTTATTTAGAGCTAAAATTTTTCTTCATAGTGATAATATTTGGATTATCGAGTTTTAGTTTTGATGATTTTAATCCTTGTCTAAAACTTCGAGATAGAATTTTTTTTGCAGATAATTGAAAAGTTGCCGGCTCTTTATCAATAGGGTTATGATGAATTGTTCTTCAGCGCTTTGATATTATCACTGATATTACTGTCATTTTGCATTTGTACTCTCTCTTTCTATATATGTGTTTATTACGGTATATCTATCACAAGAATTCTTCCTAAACTGGAACAGCATCGATTGCCATTCTGGGGTTCATTCTAGATAAACTTTGTTTTTAACTTTCCAAATTGTCTTCTTAAAATATTTAATTAAATAACAAAAAAAATTGTAACAAATTAACAGACAGTTTTCCCAATAACTATCTGAATATATATTGGACGAGATGATTTATATACCATTTTAATGACGGAAAATTTTCTTTAATGATCACAATTTAAATGAATACGTTCTTTTCCCCAAATTTTAATAAACATTTCAGGTAATTTCAGTTCAAAAATTTGAGAACAAAACTTTCTATTAGTGTAATTAAGTTCAAGTCAATTTTTGTTTTATAAAATCCTTCCTTACGTCATGTTAGGAAGTTAAAAATTGCCATTGCTTTCTTTGAATGTTAATGAGAAGTCGATTTTTATTTCCATTTATTTCGTAGCATTCAGCATCTTTCAACATTTTTGCCGAAATCAATGATGTTGGTATAATAAAGTATCCTATCTATGTTCATTTACATATGACAAGAGGCATTTAGAGTAGTTTAATAGTGTGTAACAAATCCATTTTAAAGGTTAGTGATTCTCAGTTCCAGAAGGAGGGAGTCTAAGAAAAAAAAGGAGACACTATCAGTGTTTTTCCGATCAGGCGCATGATACCAAAAGAAGAGAATAAAGCACTTTGGGTGTGGTAGCATAACCATGATATTAAGACCTTCCTGTTGTCAACGTGGTAATGATGGGGAAGAAAATGTAAAGTTTCAAGGATTGCTTTGAACTGATTACAGGGTGATTTCAAGTGTGGAACAAAAGAAAATGCTGGCCGAAGGATCAGACGACACGAAGATCAAACTAAAATGAACGAAAGATTGCGATACACTGTTTAGACAACTTTAAATTTTACAAATTTATAGACATGAAAATATTTTCATCCAAAACGCCATTAATATATCAGCTAGTTAAAATATAAGAGAGAAAAGGTTTGAAACAGAAGAAAGTAATCTGGAATTAAAATTTGCTCTAATTTTTTATGCATCATTGTAGTAGTATAAAAAAATGAGGAGCTTCTCTTTGAAGCCAGATGGATGCTGGAATATAATATGCATACAACTCTTTTTAACTTTGACGTAAGAAATGTTGATGAAATTCTTTCCTCTGAAATCTTTAAAAGACTTTAGTGTTTTTAGCCGCAATCTTGCAAAATTCAAAAGCACGACAGTTTTCTTTTCAAGGCACCTCATCCTTCAATACGTTCGGTGCCCTTTTGAGAATTTTTTCGCAGAACCTCGAGGTTGCTTTTAAGGTTTGCTATCGACATTTCGATATAGAAAGTCAATATTTTCCAGAGAAAACGCACTGCAAAAACATGTTTCCCTTAACAGCGTTCCCCTTATCCTTCCACTCTTCCAAGAAGCAAAAAGAACACAAAGAAATCGAAAGCAACATCTTCTTTCTGAAGGATGGGAATTTAAGGGTTGAACCGATAGAGGGCACTAGAATTTTCTAATGTTTAATAGTTAGGAATATGAAATGGATATATTTTTAGGCCTATTTGTAGTAAATCTGTCTTACTAATAAAAAGCATACTAGAACTACTTTTAACTTTCTTTCTCTATCCTTTAAAGGGGTTTGGCGATAGAAGGCTCACTTTCAGTGCTTGGAAATCCAAGATAATGGAGTCAGTAAGTGCTCGAGTCATGCACATGAAGTGCGCCACTCCAGTTCAAATATGGAGGCACCGTTCTTCGTAGTGATGAAACGATTCCTTTTCTTTCTTAACTCATTATTTACTTACTTATTGCTTTTTATTTTCTCTAGGCATATAATTCTAGTTCTCAAATTGGAACTGTAATCAAGATTTTTAAAAATATTTTTTTAAAAGTCTCATTTATTTAATAACTTTTCTTTCACCTTAGAATAATTTGTTGTAGCTAAAACCAATAGAGTAAGGTTTATCTAAATTGCCTCAACATTTAAAAAAGTACAATAAAGAGTGATGACAAAGTCTTTCTCTTATTACAAAACGTTGCCATATAATAACCGTTGAAAACAGTCACGTGAAATTTTTTTATCATTGCATGACCTGATTCTTAAAGTTTTCTTTTCCGTCGCATATATGGCGAAACTAATTCATAAAACTAAGCTGTAAATAAGCATAATTCAATTTTTACGAAATGACGTCGATGAGTTTTATAATCCCATTAGCCAAATCAGCCATTTCGACGTTGCAATGGACACAATCTTCTAGATGTCAAGAACATAAAACACGTGCTCACAGGGCTACGCAATTGGTCAGTTTCTTGTCGAAAATTTCCTGCCAGATGGATTGAGAGGGAAGGACCACACCATCTTCCCCATGTTCTCCCGACATTACTTCCCTCGATTTCTTCTTTTGGGGTTACATTGAGGAAAAGTCCTTGCTGCACGAGTTCTTGATATTGAAACATTGAAAGCTAGGATAACAGATTCTGTATCTAGAGTCCTGGAACAAATAAATGGATTGATATTAAAAGGGGACTTCTGCATTCTCGGAGGAAATTACATTTTTATTTTCGTTTTTAATTTGATGAAGGTGAATGCATCTTTGGTGTAAAAACGGGGCCTCTACTATTCACAGCCGCGTTTTGGTACAGCATCAAAGTTTCCATGTGATGTTAGAAAGCCTCTTCGCAGAATAGCCCTTTTAACATCAATACAGCAGTTCTCTGCTAGATGCCAG